>JAAAKG020014197.1:7169-45890 GCA_010014905.2 Druon quercuslanigerum | reverse complement strand
TTCTGTTTATTATGTAAGTGGTATGGAATGGAAGTCATGTAAACCCTTAGGGGACACATTATGAATAAAGAAGAAGACATAATGTTATAACCAAAGGGCTAAGAAAGGCAAGCAAGCTAGTTTTTCACTAAAAAAAAGAATCTTTAACGAAATAGCTAAAAATTTTACGGAATATTTATATTTCAACCAAAAAGATGAAAGACAAAATTTTAACAAAATAAATTAATTTTTTACTAAAAAAGAAGAGTTTACAATAAAAATCAAATAGTTTAATTTTTAGATAAAAAATATAATGTTCAATAAAAAGAACAACTTTTTTTTGTGTATTTAAATTTTCTGTCCAAATTACTCGAATTTTCAAACTCAAAAAGACGAATTCTCAAACAAAGTTGACGTTTCAACAACAAGAATGAGGTTTTATTAAGAAAAAAAATTTTCCACCAAGAAGAATTAATTTTCAGCAAATGGTTACATTTTTGCAAAAAATTAATAATTTTTTACCAACAGACACATATTTAGCAAAATAAATGAATTTGCAACTAAAAAAAAATCTTCTACCAAAAACAAAATCGCTAAATTTTAGGTAAGAAAAATCAATTTTTAATTTTAAAAAACAGCAAGTTAGTCGCGGGGAAGTAGAGGGAGTAAGAGAAAATTTTAAAAGAATAAGTAGGTGAATTGAGTAGCAATAAGCGGTGGTAAAGTAGGGGAAGTAATGGAAGAGGAAGTATGTAAAATGAAGGGAAATGAGGGAAGTAAATGTAGGAGAAATGACGGAACCTAATAGGAGGTACGGTAGGGAAAATAAAAGAGGGGAAGAATGGGAAGTGAAGGATAATAGGGGAGGACAAGTAAAAAAGTAAGGGTTAGTATGGGAAATTATTAAAAATATGAGTGATGAGGAAAGCGTAATATAGGGTTAGGGAAAGGAAGTAGATTATTTATGGAAGTGGTATGCTAGCTAGAGGCGAGGAAAGGTTAAAGTAGAAAAGGAAGAAGTTGGGGAAGAGATGATGAAGGGTGAAGTGAGTGGAGGGGGGTAAGGTAATCAGGAAGAAGTGAGGAAGAAAAATCAGTGTAAGGGAAGTTTTGAACTCCCCCCCCCCCCCAATCATATTGATTATAATTAATTTTTTCAAATACTGACTTTCCTTTCTACTTTTTTGTCGCAGGGCACATTTCTAAAAAGAAAATATTGGAAAGGATTCCCAACGATGTTGGGAAGTGACTGGAAACTGGAAGAAGTTGGTAAGTTCACGTCGGTCCGTCATTTGTCATTTGTCTTTTTTTTTGTCATTTCTTACTGAAGTGAGTTGAAACGGAACTATTAGTTCACACAAGTAAAGTTCTTGCAGCAGCGACTTTATTGATTTCATATCGAAATTTCTTCGAGCGATAATTGTTATTTATGGCACCTAATTGTAAATAATAGTGAGAGTATGTTGACAAGAGTGCCATTCAGAAATTTGTTTCAGAATTTAATTCGTTCGGATAAAAATTTAGTTTTTGGTTAGAAATCCTATTATTTTGCTGAATATATAACTTTTTAAAAAAAATAATCTTTTTGGTTCCAAACAGCTTTGCCATAAATTTATATTTTGGATTTCAAATTTTTCTCCTTAATTGCAAATTTAAATATTCCATTTTTATCAAAATAACCAACTGGGTTAAAAAATCGTCTTTTTGGTTAAACTTTTGTTGGAAATTCATTGAATTAAATTTAACATTTTATTTGACGATACGCCGGTTTTAGTAAAACTTTAACTATTCAGTTCAGAATTATTTTTTTCCTTGCAAATTAATGTATTATTCTGAAAATTAATAATAAATAATTAATACTTTTTGGCAAAATATACGTTTTTTTTTAATTTCATATTTTCCTGTTGAAAACTCAACCGTTTTGTATGTAAATTGTGCGTTTGGCTTTAAAATTTAATAGATTTGTTTTTAATTACTTAAACTTGTGAAAACTTACTGTTTTTGATGAAAAATTAATCTTTTGGAATAACCATTTTGTTTAAGATTCTCTTCTTTTTTTACGATAAATAATTTTCTTATTCGGTTACTTGTTTGAAAGTTAAACTATTTTTTTAATACTATCCGCTTGGGTTTAAAATTTAACCTTTTAGTTAAAAGTCAGGTTTTCTTATGATTAAAAATTTATTTTTTATCAATTTATTTGTTTACCAATTTTACATCAAATAGTAGAATTTGTATCTATAAAGCTTAATCTTTGAGTAAGAATCTAAATATGAGGGTTTTCAACAAAACAAAACAAAATTTTACCCAAAAAGTACAATGTTTAACTATATACTTTAATTTCATACAAAAAAGATGAATTTTCCACCAAAAATATACAATTGTCCGAGAAATAGTTGATTTTTCCACTGAAAAACTGAATTTCTAATCAAGAAGACTCATCTCGTATCAAAAGAAAGTAAATATTTTACCAAAAGGTTGAATTTTGTACTTTAGAAAGTACAATTTTTCCACCAAAAAGCGTAATTTTTGACCACGCTTAATTTTCCACCAAAAAAATAAATTTTGTACCTAATAATCAAATTTTCAACTAAGCGGATACATTTTAAATAAACAAGGATAATTTTTTAAATAAAATGTTTAATAATCTACTAAATGATTGAATGTTCAAATAAAAATTTTAATTTCTTTGAAGAACATAAATTTTTCACTAAAAAAGGAAAACTTTCCAGCATATAGTTAATGTTTTAACCAGGAAGGTTAATTTTCATCCGAGAAGTACAATTTTTCCCGATATAGTAGAATTTTCATTCAAAAAAATTAATATTCTGTTAATACAGTAGAGTTTTTCACCAAATAGTTGAATTATTAACAATGGAGATTAATTTTCTATCAAAAAAATATAATTTTTCACCAATTAGTTGAATTTTCATCAAAAGAACTTAGTTTTTCGCCAACCAGATTAATTTTCTACTGAAAAAGTTTAATTTGCCACTAAATGGTTAAATATTCAACTAAGAATATGATTTTTTTAACAAAAACATTAATTTTCATTTGACAATTTTTTACTATATAGTTGAGTTTTCATTCAAAAACATTAATATTTTAACAATAAAGTATAGTTTTTTAACATATGGCTGAATTTTTAACCAAGAAGATCAATTTTTTTCTACCAAAAAAGTACAATTTACCCCAAAACGATTGAATTTTTAAATAAAAAACGGAACTTTTAAAAAAGAAGATTGATTATCTACAAACAAAGAAATAACTTTTTACCAAAGAAGTAAATATTTAACCAAAAAAAATTATTTGTCAGCAAAAACGTAAAATTTTCCACTAAATACTTAAATTTTCAACCAAGAAGAAAAATTTTTACCAGTAAAGTAAAATTTTCTACCAAATAATATAATTTTAAACTAAAAAGCTAAAGTTTGAACCTACAGGATTAATTTTCTACAATGAAAGTACAAAGTTTGACCAAAAAGTTGAGTTTTCAGTCAATAGTGTTATTTTTTTACCAAAAAGCGAGCAAAAAGTACGATTTTTCACCAAATGGTTAAATTTTTAACTTAAAAGCTGAATTTTCTACCAAGGATATTTATTTTCATCTGAACAGTATAATTTTTTGCTATATAGTGGAATTTCCATTTAAAAGAATTAATATTTTATTAATAAAGTAGAGTTTTCCACCAAATAGTTAAATTTTGAACCATGAAAATTAATTCTCTATCAAAAAAATATAATTTTTTACCATATAGTTAAATTTTAATCAAAAAGGCTAAGTTTTCAGCCAACGAGATTAGTTTTCTACTGAAAAAGTTCAATTTTGCACCGAATGGTTAAGTGTTATCTAAAAATATGAATTTTTTACCAAGCAGATTAATTTTTATCTGAAAAGTACAATTTTTCACTATATAGTTGAATTTTCATTAAAAAATATTATTCTTTTAACGATAAAGTACAGTTTTTTTAACAAATAGCTGAATTTTTAACCAACAAGATTAATTTTTTACCAAAAAAGTACAATTTGTGTCCAAACGATTGAATTTTTAAATAAAAAACGGAACTTTTAAGAAAAAAGATTGATTTTTTACAAATAAAGAAATAACTTTTCAACAAAGAGTTAAATTTTTAACCCAAAAAAATTATTTGTCAGCAAAAACGTAAAATTTTTCACTAAATATTTTAATTTTCAACCAAGAAGAAGAATTTTTATTAAAAAAGTAAATTTTTCTACCAAAAAAGTACAAATATCCACAAAATAGTTGACTTTTTTACCAAGAAGAATAATTTTCTACTATAAAAGTACAATTTTCTACCTAATATTATAAATAAACTTAAAAGCTAAATTTTTAACCTACAGGATTAATTTTCAACAATTAAAGTAAAAATTTTGACCAAAAAGCGAGCAAAAAATACAATTTTCCACTGAATGGTTAAATTTTCATTACTGAAAAGCTGAATTTTCTATCAAGAAGATTAATTTTCAGCTCAGCAGTACAATTTTTTTCTGTACAGTGGAATTTTCATTTAAAAAATTAATATACTATTAATAAAAAGTACGATTCTCTATCAGAAAGTTGAATTTTTAACTAAAAAGAAACATTTTTTGGACGAGCTCTAAGCTCTATTATAATTTTATAACTCTTGCCTCTGGAAGAAAATTTGTGTAATAATTTATTGCTTCCTATATGCCATTGTATGTGATTCTGAGATATTATGGAATAGCGTGACTTGGCGCGTAGGATAATATTTTTTTTTCTGCTGCATTATAAAACTAAAAGAAAATACCATGCCATGAAAATTGATGAATGCTACATAGACACCGTCGCATTATAAAGACCACGTTGAGAAACGAGGTCGAGCCAGTATTTTTCTTATTTTTCAAAGCTTCTGTATTTCCTCAATAATGTGAATATGGATTGATCCGATATTTATAAAAAAATCGGCATGAAATTACGCGTTTCGTGAAAATAGATTTTGTTTTATCAAGAGGAATTTTTACCTTTTCCTTCATTCTTCTACTTTTAACGCCAGACCCATTCATGAATATTTTTAAAATAGGGCCTGACATAAATTCAACAAGTTCATCATAAATTACTATATTTTGTTGAAAATTCCTCTCTCATGGCAGAAAACGAATCCCCTTGTTTATAAGTTTATTTGTTGAATTGGAATTTATTTTATTATTGAAAAATAATTTTTTTAAATTTGAAATTTAACTGTTCAGTTTGTTGTGCACAATCAATCTTTTGTGGTGGTAAATTCAACTATTTGATACAAAATCTATGAATTATGTTAAAATTTCCTTTTTTTTTATAAAAAATGAATCCTCCTGATTGGAAATTCAATTGTATTTAAAGTTCGTTTTTTTTTATTAATAATTAATTCTTATTTGAAAGACACCTTCAAAATTCTATTTTTGTTAAGCAATATGTTTTAGTTTTAGTAGAAAATTTAAACATTTGATTGAAAAATAATCAATTTTTTTGAAAATTCCTTTAGTTTTGACAGAAAATGAATTGTATTGGTTGAGAGTTTAATTATTTTGGTTTAAAATTGGTCTTCTTCGTATTAATATTAATCTTTTCTACTTGAAATTAAACTTTTCTCTTTTTGGTAGAAAATTGATTTAGTTTTTAGCAGAAAATTCAAATGTTTGATGGAAAATTAAAATATTTTGTAAAAAATTAATTTTTGACAAAAAATTAATTTTTTTATATTAAAATTCAACTATTCTTTTTTGGCTAAAAATTTATCAGTTTGATTATTTTCTTTATTAAAAATTAATTTTTCCAGGTAAAAATGTATCCAATCCATTTTTCTTAGATGCTATCTTTTTTATCAGAAAATTTAATCATATCAAGTTCATTCGTTTTATTAGAAATTCGTTTTATGCGTGGTGTTTTATCTGTTCGTGCATCTGTTCGTTTGAAAATTGAATTTTTTGAATAAAATTTATATTTTGTGCTTGAAAATTATATTTACTCATATAAAAATGATCTTCAGGGATTAAAAATAAAACAAATTTTGACACAAATCTTGATACGTGCGAAAAACTTAAACAACTTCCTAGAGATTATTTCGTTATGTAAAGTTTTTATTAAATTATTATCTTCTCAGTTAAAAATCTCATTATTTGGTTAAAATTGTATGTGTTTTGTTGAAAATTTTTATTTTTGTTTAGAAAATTAATCTACCTGGCTAAAAATTCTACCAATTCATTAAAAATTGATGTCTTGTTTGGAGAAAACTCGTATTTTCACTTTGAAAATTCAACATTTTAGATTAAATTTTCTGTTTTATTAACTAAATATTCTTAATTGGTTAAAAATTTAATTTTTGCTGAAAATTCGTAATTTTCATGGTAGATAGATTAAAATAGAGTTTTCTGAAGCGGAAAAATTTCTGACATAAAATAATAAACTGTAATGTATTTATGTTTCTCCTTTAAATTAATAAACATGAAATTGTAAATTTTAAATACATAATCTGCTTATGAGAAAAATGTACATCGAACTAATTTCCTTTACTAAAGCAGAGCTGAATTTTAAATGAACGCACCTCTTTTAAGTTAATGAATATATTTAATATCCCTTGATGGATAGAGTACTGTAAATTAAAATTTTGATTAAATTGTTAGTTATATTAAATGCTAATTCGGAATTTGGGATATCACAACACTTACAATTTAAATTGATACAGTTTTAAGAAAACCATTCGTGAAAATAATTCAAGAAACATTTTTACTCTAGGAATTAGAAGATATTCGTAGAGTACAAAAAAATTAATTTAATTTAATTCAATTTAAAAAAAAAATTCAAAGCTAGGAATTTCCTGTTTTTATCCCTTAACAGGCTTTTCTTCTTGAATTATTTAAAGCTTTTTTTTAGAAATTCTCAGATTTAAATTTTTAAGGTGCTTAAGTTACAGGATTTTTAGTTTAATTATTTAAAGAAAAATATAAACAAATAAAGGGATAAAATAAGTAATCTCGAAAATCCGATTTGTTTATATAAAGGTAATCTGCTTAAAGAAACTCGCTATTGACCTAAAATTCCTGATAACTTGTACTCTATTTGTAATTTGTAATGATTTATCACCAAACTTTATTAATTTCTAACTTTATATGTAATCGTATAGAAAATATATTTTTTTTAATTTTACTACACTTCTTTAATTAAAACAATTCAAATTATTTGTAGATAATAATTAAATCTGCAATTGTTATAAAAAATTTATTTTAAAAAATGCCATTCAAAAATTTTTAACTGAGTACGTGATTGTTTCACTACAACTGTTATAACGATACCTCAGGATTGATATTGTAAAAAAAATTGCAAAAATTTAACAAGTATCATTGTTAATAACAAAAAGTATAAAAATCACACAAATAAACATTTTTTGCGAAAACAATCATTATTCCTTTTTAATTCCCTTGAAATATTCTTCAAAAGCTCCTTAATATTAATTTTCTCATAAAGTTTTTACGTGAAAAAAACATTAAATAATATTTCAATTGCCCAAATTGCAATTTTAAAAACAAATCATATTAAAAATATTTGTCTATCTATAAGGATGCGTATTAAACTTTTATGTATTAGGAAAGTAATTTTACACTTTAATAGCCTAGTTTGTATATAATTGATATAAAATATGTATGATATAATTAATTATTTTTTAAAGATTATGTTGATTGGCAATACCAATATAAGGTTTGTAATGGTGGTATTATAAAAAGTTAATAGAAAGAAACTGTTGAATGAAAATTTTGAATTTTCTTTAACCAAGAAATGTATGCATAATTTAATAAGTTATTTATAGCAATTGTCAATTTAATTTTTTAATAAAAATCTTTATCAAATAAAAGGATTGACTTGCTTTCACAGAATCTTTTGATAATAGATTCATCCTAAGACATTATTAATTACAAATATAATACACTGTTTTAACCATTTGCGCACTATATTCGTTTATATATTGTTACAAAACAATCTAAATTATTAAAATCTAGAAACAAGAAGGAGTTAAAAATTTAATTCAGATAATTTCTAAAAAAAAAACTTAAAAAGCCTTTAAGAAATAGGGCCTGTAGAGGATTATGATATAATATGTCTGACCATGACGTGAGTCTTCTCCTCAATCAGACGCAACTGTTCCATTTAAGTAGAAATAGTTAAACGTCGCAAGACAAATTATTTGAGTTTTCGGGATATCTAAATAATTATTCTCATAATTGATATAGCGCAAAGCATAACTCTCTGACAGCGCAGAGCTTCTTATACTTAGCTGAACAGTTGCATCTGATTAAGTAGAAAACTTACTTTATTGTCAAACTACTCAGGTGTTTCCATCGTTACGACAAAATCCATTTGAAAAAAGTTTTTTTTTATTATATTTCATTATTCAAGATTAAACATCATTAAACTTTTAATTTTAATGCATTGCACTAAAATTTTAAACATAAGTTGAGAAAAATTTATGTGATGTAAAGAACTTCATGAATAAAAAAAAGAGGGATGAAAGAATTTGATAAGTAAAAGCTTAAAAATATAAAAAACTGAGAGAATTAGAGTATTTAGTTTACTTAAAATATGAAAATGCAAGGCAAAATATTTTTTCCGAACAACATTGTTCAATTTCATGAAAATATAAACAAAAACTTTTTCCAAGCTAATCCTCAATTTTTGTCAAATTTTCGAATTTATGGATGAAAAATACTAAAAGCATCTTAAATACGAATTTTTTTTTTAATTACGAGATGTTTTTGGAATAAGTAAAATTCAAATTTAAGAAGACTTTTTTATATTTTTAAATTATTACATATGAATTCTTATACGACATTGAAAGCTGAGTTGAAATACTTTATAAAAAAATTTTCGCGGAGGTTCTTGTTCAGAAGAAATTGGTTTTTCGTCATTAATTTTTTTTATTTTAGAAATAAACTTTTAGCACAACTTCACTAACGACCCAAAAGGTTAATTTCTATTCGTTACGGTGTTTAGTAGAGAAAATTAATTCTTAAAGAAATAAAGAAAATTCTTAGCCTAATAGTCAAATTAAAAAACTTAATAGACATATTTTAAACTAATATAATAAATATATATAAAAAAAAGAGTTTTCGAAAAAAGGATTGCACCAAAGCGTTTAATTTTTTCAGAAAAAGTAGTTCTTTTTATCAAAAAGATATTTTTTCTTCAAAGAAGATAAATTATCATTTAAATACATAAATTTTCAAATAAATACTTTAATCTTTCAATAAAAAATATGAACTTTAATCTGAAGTGATAAATTATCAACCAGTAATAGAATAATTATATTTTCAGTTAAATAATTACTTTTTGACCTAAATTTAAACAAAAAAGTTAATTCTTAACCGAACTGTTCACTTTTGTACAAAACCGTTACATTTTGATGTCCAAAAGACAAAATTTATATAAAACAAATAATTTTTCAATAAAAAAATATCAATGTATAAGATCTTATAATCTTGTTTTACATTTTTCGATGTTGTTGGTTACATCATTATCTCGAGGCTATCAAGAATTCAATGAATGTTAAAAACAATTTAATATATTTTGCAATAAAAATATAAAATAATTTTTTTTAGATAATTATTATAAAAACAAATAACTAATAACTAATTAATAACTTTGATTTTTAAGTAAAATTAGTATTAGCGATGTCAGTGTCATATATATCACCAAGATATTCAGTATTAGACCTTTTGTTAACACTATTGCTATTTTTAATAATATAGAACATTTCTTAAAAATTAAGTTTTTTATAATATTGTTAGTTACTTCAAAACATTACTTAAACACGTTACTTAACAAGAACATAAGATCTTATAAATATTACTACCCTGATGAAGAAACCTAATATCTATTTTAAACCAAAAATATAAATCTTTAATTGAAAAACTTATTGACAATCATTTTTAGGTGAAAAGTAGTCTATTTTCTTTTGGTTTAGGAATATATTTAGTTTGTTTATTTCATTTATTTGGTTATTCATTTCTTTTAGGTTGAAAATTTAACTGTTTGGTATAAAATTTAACTATTCCACTTTTGTAAAACTAATCTTAACGGTTACAAAAACATTTTTTTGAGTTAAAAATGCAACTTTTTCTCATTTCAAATTAAAATGTATTTTATTAGAAGCAATAAACATTACATTTTTTGTTAAAAATTTATATTTTCATTAGTTGCACATTCAACTACCTGGTTGAAATTTGAACTGCTCTCTAAGAAATTAACTTTCTTTTGGTTGAATATTTATTATTTAATTTAAAAAATCATATTTTCAGAGAGAAAATTGAGCTGTGTAGTAAAAATTTTTATATTTTGTCTTTAAAATTTAACTTCTTTTAAAATGCAATTTTTCCCTTGAAAATTCATATTGTTAGAAAAGTTTCAAATTCAATATTATTGGAAATATTTATATTTCATATTTTTGGAAATGATCATACTTCATATTTTTGGAAACATTCTTCTTCGAAAAATCATCTTTCATCTGTCTTCAGAAAAATTCGTATTTTGTCTTGGAAATTCAACTGTTTTTGGTTAAATTTATATCCCTTTTATTTTGCAGAAAATCTTAAAATCTAACAAATTAAATATGTTTCATATTGAATGTAATACTGTAAACTCAGTATTTAAATGTAATTAGGGGCCTTCAAAATTTATGTCAGAGAATTTCTAAAAAAATCTTCTAAATCTTTTATGAAATAAAGCCTGTGGAAAGACAAATTATTTGAGTTTTTTTTTAGATTTCTAATCAACACATTTTCCCATCATGTCAAGTTTTTTATATTTTTTTAGTTCAGATTTCTTTAAACAATCAAAAATCATATGCAAAAAAGGTTAAAACAATTTTTGAAACGAAAAATATTACATAATTTCTATTGGGTTTTATAGATAAACAGAAAACTCTTTAAAAGTACACAAAAAAATAATTTACTAAACAGTTTATATTTATTCGGTGTTAGGGTAAATTTCAAAATTTCTTTAGAATTTTTTGTATATGGTTATTTCATATTAAACTCTGTATCATTTATTTTTTAGTCTTGCCGCGTGTAACTATTTCTACTTAGCTAAGCAGGTACACGTATTTAAGTAGAAAACTTACTTTATGGCCAGACAAACTACTCAAATGTTTCCATTTATTTAAAACTAAAGTTGGTGAATTATATTCCATTCTTTAAAGATAAAACTTCGTTGCGAATAATAAATCATGTATTATAACTTTCATAAAAGGAGAAAAGATGCAAAATAACAACTATACAGTATTCAATTCGTGGCTAATACCAGTTAGAGCGTTTAGTGATGTAGTAGAAGCTTGTTTTTAAAGCTGAGATGCGTTTCGACACAGATCTGTGCCACTTATAGGTTAAGACGTATTGCAAATTTTACGGTTAAGTTTAGCAGACGAATTTATATTTTAAGCGGGAAAAATGATACATTTTAAATTTATATTTTCAAGCGGAAAAATGCTATACTTTAAAATTTAATAAGAGAAATAAGTTTGTGGTATATAATACTTACATTTTTAATATCTGTTCTATAATTTATAGCATTTTTCACATTTTTAATATAAAGCATTTCTAATGTTAATCTCTTATCTGTGTTTGGTTCAATATTTAAAATTTTAATATTTTTAATACCAAAATTAAAATTCTGAGAGTTTATATAAGCGTGTTTAGCTAAATCAGTATTATCTTCATTATTTTTAACAGATTTTTTATGTTCATTATTTCTAATACCTAAATGCTTAAAAGATTGTCCAATGTATATTTTATTACAATTTAAACATGTTATTCTATAAATAGTATTAATTTTATGATGTTTATCAATTAAATCTATTATACTTGGAAAAAGAAATTTACTAAAAGTATTTTCAACAGAAAACAATTCGATTATTGTTTTTTCTGTTGAAAATTCTAAAAAGTATTTCATCAAAACCATCAAAATGTGGCATTACGATAATTTTATTTTGATTTTCAGATTTCAAAGTTTGTTCATCTATATCTCTAAATTTAATAATATTTTTATATCGTTCATTTATCTTCAATTTTAACAAATTTTCTGGATATCCATTTTTTATTGAGATGTCTTTTACAATGTTTAAATTTTCCATATGAAATTTAGAATCATATAATTTAATTGCTATGTCGACAAGACCAAACATGACACTAATTTTGTTGTTCATTGGATGACGTGAAGCAAAATTAAGAAAGCGTCCTGACCAAACTGGTTTTTTATACCAGTTGGTTACAATTTTTTTTTATTGTAAGTGATACATCTAGAAAATTGATTTTATTTTATTTTGCTAATTCAATAGTAAATTTTTATTTTTTATCTGCTGGAATAAATCTTTGAAGAATATCATCTACTTTATTTTTTGGAAGACAAATTAATGTATCATCTATATAACGGTAATAAAAAATAATATGATAGTCTAAATTATTTAAAATCCCATTCTCTCTATATTCCATTGTAATATTTTCGGCTCCTTCAGAAATTGGTGAACACATAGAAAGACCAAAAATTTGTTTATAAAAATCATTATTGAATTTACAATAAGAAGCTTCCAAGCACAAACTGAGAACCTCATTAAAGTTTTTTTTATTTAAAAATGTATATTGCTTTAATTCATTTTATTTTTTATTTATCGAATTCATAATTAATGTCCAAGATTAGTTTGTTTACATTAAAACAATGTCTAATGAACAAATTGTGTAATCATCAGGAATTTTTTATCAATTTTCTTTTTAAAAGCCCAGCTATCTTTAATGTGGTATTCAGTTTTGCCTACAGTTTTTTGTAGTGCTTTAGCGATACATTTAGAAATATTAATCAACGGTGAACCCGGAAAAGAAATGATAGGTTTGAAAGGATAATTTGTTTTATGTAATTTTGGTAACCCATAAAATCTAGGACAAATACCATTAGTACCATGATAAAAGTTATATTGACTTGAATTAATGATTTTTTTATTTTTAAATTCTGTTAAAAGGAGTGTAAGTTTAGCTTCTATTTTTCTTTGTGGGATCAAAATTTAATTTCTCATATTATGTTTTATCATTTAGAAGTTCAAAAGCTTTTTTAATATAATCTTTTTTATTCATTAAATACTTTTGTTACTTTTATCTGCAACAGTTAAAATAATATCTTTATTAGTATCTAGAAAAATTTTTGTTTCCATAATTTTTTGTTTAAGTGTAAAATCAATTGTATCAAATTTAGAGCTATATATCCAATTTAGTGTCCAATAGGATATTTTATTTCTAAGATCATTTCGATAATCTACTGAAATATGTTTCATAGAAAATTCAAGGTTAGTTATAATTTTTGCTATTGGAAAATTATCTTTGTTAAAAGGAATACCAAATTTGCTTCCAAGACTCATGATTTCTTTTACATCTAGTGGTATGAAGTTATCAGATAAGTTGATAACCCATTTGTTATGATCTGCAACTAATTTATATTTTGTTGTAATCGAAGATTTTCTAATTTTGACAATGATGTACTTATCAATTTTTGAATAAAATTTTGTTTATCTTTTGTTGTTCTAATTTGTAAATCATTAATAAATTGCTTAAAAAATTTTATAATGATTTATTTTGTAAATAATTAAGATTATTATGGACGCTTTTAATTTCTGCACAAATATCTCTAATTTCTTGTTGTAAAATTTGTTTACCAAAATGAGTTATTGATTTTTTAATAGTATTAAAAAAATTTCTAGAGAAGAAACTAATATTTGGATGTATATTATTAATAATATGATTAGGTAAAACATTATCATCCTTACAACGAAAAAGAAATCTTCTTTGATTCTTACGCTTTTCGGAGTAAAAGGAGAGAATTTTCCATTCATTGATGATATTTGCAGTGTCCAAATCGTAATCCTGTTCAAGCATCTTGTAGAAATCTTTGTGGTTCTTCATGTTGTTGTTGTTTCAATGAACTCTTGTATATAAAACTATGATTAAAAAGAGCACAGATCTGTGTCGAAACGCGTCTCAGCTTTAAAAACAAGCTTCTACAACATCAATAAACGCTCTAACTGGTATTAGCCACGAATTGAATACTGTATAGTTGTTATTTTGCATCTCTAATCCTTTTATGAAAGTCATAATACATAATTTATTATTCGCAACAAAGTTTTATCTTTAAAGAATGGAATATAATTCACCAAGTTTTGTTTTAATTAAATGGAAATATTGGAGTAGTTCGTCTGACCATAACGTAACTTTTCTACTTAAATATGTGTACCTGCTCAGCTAAGTAGAAACAGTTACATGCGGCAAGACTAAAAATAAATGATACTGAGTTTAATATAAAGTAACCATATATAAAGAATTCTACAGAAATTTTAAAATTTACCCTAACACCGAATAAATATAAACTGTTTAGTAAATTACCTTTGTTGTGTGCTTTAAAAGCGTTTTTTTACTATCTCAGGGACCGTAATAGATTTCGAAACAGTAAAGCCATGTTTAAATTATCCATTATAGAACACAATCAAAATTGTGTACTTTTTTTCGTTTTAAAAATTGTTTTCACCTTTTTGTTACATGATTTTTGATTCTTTAAAAAGATCTGAGCTAAAAAAATCTAAAAAACTTGACATGCTGGGAAAAAGGTGTTGGTTAGAAATCTAAAAAAACTCAAATAATTTTTTATGGTCAGATGAAATACTCCATTATACTCTAATGGGCCTTATTTCTTAGAAGATTTATTTAGAAAGTTTTAAGATTTCAAGAAGACAGATGAAAGATGATTTTTCTACCACAAAAGATAAATTTTCCACCAAAAGGCGAATTTTCTGCCAGTTAATTTAAACGAAAATATATTTTTAAGTAGTTCAATTGCTGTCCCAAAAAATTAATTCATTCAAGTATCATTAAAGTATTCATTAAAGTATCTTTTAACAAAGAAGGTAAGCATTCGACTCAAAACAGTTAAATTGTAAAGTAAAAAAAATTTGTTTGCATAAGACAGTTGAAAAATGATTTTCCTACCGCAAGAGATGAATTTTCTACCAAAATACGAATTTTCGACCAGTTAATTAAAACGAAATAAAAATAAAAAGAAGTCTAATTATCAAAAAAAAAATCAGATTCAACCAGAAATAGGTAAATTTTTAAGCCAAGAAAACGAGCTTCTTAGGAGACATTCGGTAGATATTTTTTCTAGCAAAAGGTGGATTTTTCAGACAAAGAGACAAATTTTTCTCAAAATAAGGAATTCTCTACGGAATAGTTGTATTTTCAACTCACAACGTGTAATTTTCTATCTTAAAATATAATCTCATTTTTAACCAAAAACATGCATTTTCTGCTATATAAGATCAATTTTATACGAAAAAGTTCGATTTTAGACCAAAAGCATGGATTTCTCAAAGAAGAATTTTTCCAAAAATATGAAATATATATTTCATTTTGAAATAAGAAACAGTTGAATTTTTAACGCCAAAAAAATTTTTAACCAAAAAGAAATGAATAAGCAAATAAATGAAATAAACAAACTAAATATATTCCGAAACAAAAATAAAATAGTCGATTTTTCAGCCAAAAATGATTGCAAGCACTTGCAGTTTGACAATGAATAAGACTCAAAAAGCACATATTTTACGTAAAATCTCCATAAAAATTCGTAATTAAGATGCTCTAACTGGAATTAGCCACGAATTAAATACTGTATTTAATTAACCAGTCTAACTCGAAATAATAAAAAATTTTATTATTTCACTATCAATAATAACAACTATATTTATTATTATTGTTGATCTTAGGGTTGTTTACCAGGGAATATTTGTTATTATTATTAGATGTTAATTTTTTTGTCTACTGGTCTGTATCCATATTGTTAAAATATTGCTAAATCTTAAGATTGTGAAAAAAATGTCTCTATCTCCGTTGGGATCTGAACCCAGGACCTTTAGATTTTCGGTCTGATGCTCTTACCAACTGAGCTACGGAGTTCTGGGTTCAGATCCCAGCGGAGATAGAGACATTTTTTTCACAATCTTAAGATTTATCAATAATTTAACAATATTGATATAGACCAGTAGACAAACAAAAGTAACATCTAATATTAATAATAAATATTCCCTGTTCAATAACCCTAAGATCAACAATAATAATAAAAATATGTATTAATGTTTAGAAGAAAGAAAAAATCTTATAAGTATCAAGAATGACGTCGTTATCCAGCTTGTAAGGGGGTTGTAAAAAAAATTTTCGCGTCTCTCCGTAGCTCAGTTGGTAAGAGCATCAGACCGGAAATCTAAAGGTCCTGGTTTGAGATCCCAGTGGAGATAAGAGACATTTTTTTCACAATCTTAAGATTTATCAATATTTTAACAATATTGATATAGACCAGCAAACAAACAAAATTAGCATCTAATATTAATAATAACAACTATAGTTCAGTTTAGCATAAGATTTTTTTAGTGTAATATGCGGATTGTGGAAGCACCCTTTTCTAGAGAATTCAGATTGTGCATGTGTTCATTTCGAAATGTTTGAATCCACAATTGAGTGTGCTGAAGACCAAGCTGCAGTCTGTCAACGCTGACCTATAGCATTGTGTTCTTGGCTCCATAATTCAGGCTTAAGCCCTCCTCTCTCCCTACATCTATCCACTCCTCTGTAAGCTGTTGATACCTGTAGAGCAGTGGAAACAGTCCCTAACTCTAATAAACTAATCGTCAAATACAAAGGCCTTGAAAGAGCCACTCGGCCATGACTGGAACAAGAAAAGCTACTTGGAAAACAGTCCTTTCCCAGCTTTCCTCACTGGCACTTAGAGCAACGCCCTCATGAATAACGCAAGGATAAAATGCGACTTTGACTTCTACTTCGACTTAGACTTCGTGACTGGAGGGTCGAAAGGGTTCGTTTCCGTTTACCTCACTTCTCTAAATACTATCGTAAAATCATTGTGAATTCTTAAAATTGGAAAGTACAGGCTAAGAATATATTCCAAGCTTTCACATTTTACCACATCTAGTACTTTCTATGATTTAGCCAACTCTTTGGGACCCTAGAAACACCCAGGACCAATTTGGTAATTGGGTAGTTGTTAGTTTTAAATTGGGTCAAAAAATAAATTGGAATTTTTCTTCTTTCGAATTTTCATATTCATAGCCCGAAAATTTGTTTGAATTTATAGAAACATAATTGAATTTTTAAAATGGTATTTAAAAGTTTTGCAACCCTCATGAAGTTTAGGATGTAATTTCGCTAAGCAAGAGAAATAATTTTTTGTAATTGTATCTGGAATCGTAAATATTGGGCGGATTGAATTGAAACTCAATAATTCTCGTAGCAATTAGCGATAGAATACGAATCAAAACTTATTTTCCAAATTTAACCGCCATTAGTTTCTTTTATGATGTCCCAAAAAAGCCCCATTAGTTAAAAATTAGATTTTGCGAGTTTTTAGCAATAATTATGATTTTTTTGTTTGTGTTTAATAATAAAAATAGTTTCTAATACATTAAATACTGCCCTTTAATGATGATTATATGTTTAAATTAATTTTTTAACAACTATTATTGTTTTAGAGAATTTTCTTTCAGAACGTAGATGAAATGTTACAGCCTTTTCAAATCTTTTAACTTATTTTCAAGAAAGTCAATACAGATTTGATTTTAATGTAGATAATATTCTAAACAATTAACTATTTTTTATAATAATATTCTCTTAGAAAAATGTTAAAAACTTGCCATCTTTATCTAACAATTTTTACTTTTTGTGTACTTTTCTATCAGATTGATGTAATAATTAATTTAAGTGCGCCAGCAAAATAGTTTTTTAATTTTAATATTATTTGATGAACAAATAATGAATAAAAAATTAAATATATATTTATATTTTAAACAATTCTTCTCTTTTTTGTGAATATACTTTTTATGAGAAAACCAGATATTTGAAATATTCTTTAAATCATCTACATGGATCATATTAAATGTAAAATTTCCTTCAAGAAATTACTAAGAACCTTTTTTTTAAATTAAGATAAAAATTGTAATACTGCTGAATTTTCGGAACGAAAAATAATGGGATTAAATCTGAGAGACATTTAGAAAATTTAAAAAGATAGATAAATAATTTTAAAGCTTAAAAGATTCTATCAAATTAAAAAAAAAACACAATATTTCGAACAGAAAATTAAGAAAATTCCTAAAAGTGTCGAAAGGTGACATTTGAGGGAAAACTTTAAATGATTTTTTTATTTAAAAATTTTAAATCGAAAAAGAATTTCAAAGACTATTTTACAATTTTTTAATTATGAAGTATTTGATAAAAAAATTGTAAACTTTCCACTATGTTTTAAGACATTTTGGAGTTTTTGAAGTTTTGCAAATATTTAAAGATAATTTAGATTTTAAGTTCTACGAAGTTCCCACGATTTTTAATTTTGAAAAACGAACTTTAGGGCACAATTAAAAAAGATTTTTTTATAATTTCTTAAAATTTCAGAAAAGAATGTAGAACATTTTAAAAGAAACTGTTTCCATTTTTTAAGATTAAAAATTTTTTAAAAAGTTGAATTAGAAAATTCAGAACAAAAAGCAAATTTATGAGGATTTGAAACAGACATTTTAGAAGTTTTTTAGAAATTTTAAAAAGTTTTAAGAAAACAGGAAAATTTTCTCAAGATTCGTGAGAAAACTAGAAGTGGTTTTTTATTCTTAATTCTTACGATTTCTGGGAAAATTTTCAGATTCAATAAACCATTAATTTTAAAAGGATGTTTTTCAAACATTTAAAAATATTTCCAAAACTATGAAAAAAGAATCTCAACTTTTCATGAGATTAAGAATATTTTAAAACTTGAGCATATTTGCTAAAATAATGGGAATAAATCTGAGAGATATTTAGAAAATTTAAAAAGACATATAATTAATTTCAAACCTACAAAGATTTTATCAAATTTAAAAAAAACAGACTTTTTAAGATTTCGAACAGAAAATGTAGAAAATTTGTAAGAATTTTAAAAGGTTTTAAGAAAATAAAACATTTTACTGAGATTTAAGGAAAAATTTAAACGATTTTTTTATTTTAAAAAATTTAATCGAAAAAGAATTTCAAAGTCTATTTTTTAATTTTTCAATTATGCAGTATTTGATAAAAATTTTAAACTTTTCACTATTTTGAAATACATTTTAGAGTGTTTGAAGTTTTGAAAATATTCGAAAATAATGTAGATTTTAAGTTCTATGAAGTTTTTACGATTTTTCATTTAGAAAAACGAATTTTAAGATACAAATAAAAAAGATTTCTTTTTTATTTCATTTTTAATTTCACTTCTTAAAGTTTCGGAAAAGAATGTAGAAAATTTTAAAATGAACTGTTTTCATTCTTTAAAATTACAAAATAAAAATAAAAGGGATTGGAAAATTCGAAACAAAACGCAAATTTTCGAGGATTTAGAACAGAAATTTTAAAAGTTTTTTAGGAATTTTTATAAGTTTCAAGAGACCACGAAAATTTTCTTAAGATTCGTGAGAAAACTCAAAGTGGTTTTTTATTCTTAATTCTTACGATTTTTGCAAAAATTTGCAGATTTAAAAAACCATTATTTCGGTAAAATTCGGTAAAATAAGAATTTCTTCAAGAATCATAGGCTCATGACTTTACTATTTGCTTGAGAATTCATCTTTTTTGTTTTCTTTCAATTGTTTTTCAATAAAAATAATAGTATTTTTATTTGCAAAACCATAAAAACAAGTACATCAATAACAGCAGTTTTCAACGTTAAATTACTACCTTTTGTTTTATATATCAATTTTGTATAACAATTATTATTTTAAAATAATCCTAAAAACAAATAAAGTTAAAAAAAAATTAATTATTTTAAATTTACAATTTGTATCAAAAATTAACGTTATGTAGCTGTTTGCTTTTTATATGTCTATTAATAAAGATGACAGATTCGCTGCACCATGAATTTTGGGAATTAAATTTTTTTTTTTCTTTTAATTATAATTTCTCCAGAGCTTAAGGAAGTTTAAAATTTACCCAACTGAACTATAATTTCTAATTTTATGAAATTTAATTAAACTTGGGAAAATTTCGATTATAAAGTTAAAATATTATTAAAACTTCTGCTTCAGTTATCACTTTTTCGAATTTTGTTTTCCGCTCTAAGCTCACGTTCATTTTAAACTTGCTAAACGACTTTTAATCAAGGTATTATTATTAAAGCACTTTGAGATCACGCTCAGTTAGACACCGACTTAAAGTGCCGTGTAATCAATTCTTTCCTCAGTCCTCAATTTACTTCGTCCCGGCCAAAAGGTTTCATCCATCAGTTGCGCATGGTTTACTAGTGGAGATTTCTTTTTAAAACCACCTTTTTATATCGATATTTCAAATGACTGAACCACTCATCATTTAAGGTTAAAAATTTTATTAAACATTTATTCTTAATTCGTTTTTCGTATTTAGTTAATGTAAAATTTATTCGAAAAAGCTGAACACCTGAGTCCAATAGAACTAGTTTTATGGGAATTGAAAAAAAACCATTCTAAAAAAATGTATAACCGATTGAGTATTTTTTTATATAGGTTGATGGATTAATTTAATCAGGGATTTCAGTTTTTTGGAAATTCATAGACGAACTTATTGTTCTTTTATATATTTGTAAACAAAAAGTTCTGAGAAAAAAAAATTTGCAAATAAAATTAATAATAATAATAAAAATATTCGATCGCTGTCGAGGTTCCTCTAAAAAGTTTTAAAATTTGTTATCAAGAGTTAATTACAATAAAAAACTAGCTTTTTGCTCTTAGAAATGGCCAAAAAATGTATTTGTTTTAAGAGCTAATATGGTAGACTGTGGAGTATATTAAAATATTATGAAAACCTAACTACTCCATTCTTGGTTCTAAATTTATTGGTGCCACTTCAAAATCTAAAAATTTGGTTCCCAATTATTGAATTTCTTTCCAATTTTTAGCTTTTTGGTAGGACATTAACATAGCGTGAGAACTTACTTAAAAATGGAACTACTTTGTTAAAAATTTATTTATTCATTTATTTTTTTGGTTGATGATTTATAGTTTTTATTAAAAAATATTTTTTTCTTTGTTCAACATTTAACTATTTTGTTAAAATTATTCTTTATTATTTTTTCAACTGAAATTTCAACTATTATTTTTTTGGTTGAACATTTGTCTTTTTTTGTTAAAACTTTATATTTACATAAATCATATTAAATGAAAAATTTAATGCAAGCAATTACTGAGAAACTGTTTTTTAAATTAATATAAAAATTTTAATACTGCTGAATTTTCAAATAAGAAATAAAAAAAAAAATTGTGACACAATAATGATCTTCTTGTTGACTAATGCGCCTTTTTGGTAGAAAATTCAACTATAAGGCTACAAATTCAATTAAAAATTAAAATATTTGGTTTAAAATGTATACATTATAATAAAAATTATTCTTTTTTTGTAGAAATTTAATCTTTCTGTTTAAAATTTACTTCTTTGATTAAAAATAGTCCTTTTCATTCAATAGTAAAATCTAAAATTGAATGATAAGTTATTTATAATAAGACTAAATATTTATAATAATTTATTAATGTATATTTGATTTAATTTAAAATCTAAATTTTTGTTTATAGGTAATTAATCTTTTCGGTAGAGAATTCAATTCTTTGGTTGCTAAAGATCCGTGTGTTTAGTTCGAAATTTATTCACTTTGTTAGAAATTTGTATTTTTTGTTAGAAAATCAAACTTTTTAATTGATAATTCAAGTATTTCTTTAAAAGTTCCATTTAAATTAAAATACTTAGTTAAAAATTGTATTTTTATTTAAAAATGATTCTTTTTTGGTAAAATATTGACATTTTTGGTTGAGATTTAATTTTTTTTTGGTTAAAAATAATTTTTGTTTTTTAATAAAAACCTAATCCGTTTTCTTGAAAATTTAAATATTCTTTTAAAAATTTATTTAATTTGGTTGAAAATTTATTTCTCTAACTCGAAAGTAAATTATTCTATTCCTTGTTGAAAATTTATCCCTTTTATTGCGAATTTATCAATTTTGTTATAAACCCTTTTTTTATATTTGAAAATTCCATTATATTAGTAGAAAATGCCTATTTTAATGTTATAAATTCAAATTTGTTTCCCAAAATTCCTCTTCATTACTTGTGAACTCAACATTTTGGATCAGAATTTTTTTCTTCTTTAATTAAAAAATCTTTCTTATTTGAAAATTTTCTTCTTATTGGTTAGAAATTAATTCTTTGGCATCTAATTTTTATTAAAAAAACCATTAATTTATTCTTAAATCTTTGAAATTGAATTAGTTTCGTGTAGATTTAAATAATTAAATTTAATTGTATCTCGACTCAATTGAAGAGGCTCATTAGGTGCGCTCTAAACGATCCCATAAGTATCGTTACCTACTTACCATTTAGAACTCAGAAATTCCAAGGTAATAGCACAAATAAATCAGGAAGCAATTTGTTATACTTATTTCACCGCTTTGGAAGCTTACCTCAAAGCTGGATAACCAAAATTCTGGGATTAATTTACGGTCTGGGTCTAGGCATTAAATAAACTTTTGATCTAAAGCCCTGATTTAGGGATTTTATCATTCTAAAGAATCCAGAAGCAATTTTTTTTATATAGAACAAAATTTGAAATCTGATATGAGGGATAAGGAAGGATCTAAAAGAGAAATTGAACAGGTGCAAAAGAGGCTATTTAGAAAAAAGGAGAGAAGGATGGTGAGGCCCTGATTTAATAGGGAATGTAAGAAGATGAAAAGAAGGGTACAAAGGAGGTACAAACAGTACAAAGAAGTAACTGTGAAAAGGAAAGAGTTCGCAGAAATGAGGAAGGAATTGAGATTGATGTATAAGAAGAAAGAGTATAAAAAGGGGGAAGATCCGAAATAGGACCTAAGAAGTGTTAAAACAGAAGGGGATGTGTGAAAAATGAGAAAGAGGTTTAGAAAACGTAGATTGGGGATAAACGAGAAGATAGGGACTGAGGAATGGAGGGTGTTTTTGAAAGAATCATTTCAGCGCTCAGATTTATGGAAGAGAGATGAGAAGGAGGGAACTAGATAGAATGAAGCTGAATGCTGAGGAGATACATATGCAGATAAGAGAGTTGAGTAGGTATAAGTCAGCAGGGCTAGACGGGCTAGAGAATATTGCATGGTCGTTTAGCAACCCATAGGCTGAAGGGGATAATAAAGAAATCATGGAGGGAGAGGGATTCTCAAGTGGATGGCGGGAGGCGTGATGGTGTTGGCGGATGGGCTGCGGAAGGATTTCGAGGAGAAAGAAATGGCTCTAGGGGCTTTAGGGGCTTTAGGGGAATTAGCAAAGAAAGGTTCAAAATTGAACGCGTTTGTTTGTGAATCTCAAAGGAGCGTTCCCTTCGAAAGACAGGGGGAGGTTGGGGGAGGCAATGGAGGAAAAGGGAGTGGACAGATTAATGAAAAGTTTGAAAAGGTAGCTCGATAAGAACAGGTTAGATTTGGATGCAGAAAAGGCCAAAGTTATGGTGTATGCGAAAGAAGGTGGAAGATATAAGGGAGGTGAATGAAAGTGAAAGGGATAAATAAGGTGAGTAAAAATGGAAGGAAAAGAAGATGACGTAGGTTAAAGACTTTGCGTACCTGGGCTTCTTGTTTTGGAGGAATGGAGGATTAGAGGGTCATATAAGAGAGAGAGAGAGAGAGAGAGAGAGAGAGAGAGAGAGAGATGGGCGAATTTGCTGATTTGGCAGATGTGGGGGAGAAAGTAGTTGCTCACACATGATTTTAAAAGACGAATAAAATTGCCCAACTCGCTGTTCACGAGAAGTTTATTTTACGATGTGGGTGTGTGCGTGTGAAAGGAAAGTGAGTAGGTAAATAGGATACAGACCTAATTATACTGCCAGGAGGGAGAGGATAAGAACGAGCTTACGGATTATAATGAGGAGTCGGGCGTCTTAATATAAGAAACATTTTTGAAGAGGGGGGAAGTAAGCTTGTTAGAGAGTGTGGACGGGAGGAACAGAACAGGTGCGGGGGTGGTAAGATGGATGTTAAAAAGGAAAGATACTTTAGAACGAATTGACTGCAAATGGATGAAGTGAGAAGGGTGGGCAAGGAAGGAAGGGAGGTGTATGAGAGGGATAAGAAAAACGACATTAAAGGAGAAAATGCAGCAGGGGATGAGAGAGTAAGATAGTCAAGTGCAAGAAAGGGAAAGCAAGAGTAGAGCACTGGTTGGCGGAGTGTGAGGAGTTGGAAAGGAGTAGGTTATGCATGGTGGTATTGATGCATGAAAAGAGCGACAAAAGTGCAGTAGCATGGGTAAAAGGGGTATAAGGTAAGATGAAGATGAAGAGAAGAAGAAAAGGAAAGAGAAAGAGAATTGGTGAAGAAAATATTGTAAATAGAAGAGGAAGTAGACATAAGGAATATGTAAATATTGTAAATACTAGATAAGTATTAGCTACTAGCCGCGGAGGCAGAGTTTGGCAATGCGAGGCAAAGCGCAAGAGTAGGGACATGCATGCGAGGCGAGGCAAAGCGAGAATGGTCTAAGAAATAAGGTATGAATGAAAGTTTTCAGGAGTTAGTTTTAAGAAAATAGTGTAAGAAAATGGAAGTCTCAGCAAATCAATTTTTTAAGGCCAGCAGTCCTCAAAATATCTCAATAAAGCTTTTTTCTTGTTTCCAAATAAATATTAATAAAAAAGTACTTTTTAGGAGACGTTCATAAATTGCATTACCAATTTGCAATATGAGCAGAATATCGCATTCAATATAAAACACTTTAGATTTCTAATATTTCAAGATTTTATACCAAAGGAGGCAATTTTTAACCGAAATGTTAATCTTCTACCAAAAAGACGAACTTTCAGCAAAATTGTCGAATTTTTAACTAAATCGTTAAATTTTCAAGACAAAAAGATTGTTTCTTTCGTAGAAAGTTAAATTATTAACAAAAAAGTTTATTTTTCGTCAAGAAAGGTGACTTTTTCCCAATAAATATAAATTTTTTATTCTTTATAACGAAAAGAATCCTGCAACAAAGAAGTTTCAAATTCATCCAAAAACAGTTCAGTTAAAATTAATTTTCTACCAAAATTGTCGAATTTTGAAGGGAAAAAAGCGAATTATATACAAAAAAGGTAAATTTTTAAACTTTAAATATAATTTTTAAGCCAAGGAGGTAGTTGTTCACAAAGTAGTTGGATTTTCTCACAAATAGTTTAATCGTTTACCAAAGAGTAGTTCCCATTTTAACCAGTTATTTGAATTTGTAACTAATAAAGATTAATAATTAATAAAAAATGAAATAGTTAATACTTTCAATAAAAATATTTTCATTAAAAAAATTAAAAATCGTTTAATTCAACAAAAACAAGTATAATTTTCAACAAAAAAGTTAAATTCTGAACTAAACAAGATTAATTTTCAAGAAACAGTTTCACTTTTAACTTAAGAAATATTAAGAAGATTAATTTTCGAAATCCAGAGTAATTACATATTTAACTGCTAAACTGTTAACGAAACAGCTGAATTTTCTACCAACAAAATTTTGATGAACAAAATAATTTAAATTTAACAAATTAGTTTTATTTCTGACCAAAAAGGTGACTCACTAGAAAAACAGTTTCAGTATGGAGAAAATAAATTAATTTTCAAGCAAATGGCGACCCTTTTCCACCTAAAATTATAACCTATTTTATGGTCTCCTCCTCACCTGTAAAACACATGATTGATAGCGTGATCTAGAAATAAATATATTTTCTTTAAATTAAAAGCTTTGGATCCAAAAATCTTTATTTGGCATAGAGTCAAATAAATATTTAGTAGATATAAGAATATATTTTTTTATGAAAAAAATTATTTGATTCCAACACTTTAATACTTAACTTTTATATTTTTATTTATTTATATATTTTTATAATTATTATAGCAAAATACGTATACTTTTTATTTGTTTTATACAGAAATGTTTAAAAATAAGGAAGCTTTGTACCTAACACCTGTGAAGGTAAGGTTTCTAATTTCCTGGACGAGCAGAAAGCTCTGAAATTATAAAAAGAGGGAAAGTAAAAAAATTATAATATAGTTTATTTAGCAAGTTTTCCCCTAGTAATGGGAATAAATGGTATCACATTATTAATAATATTTATATAAACTTTGTTTATAAAGTAAATTACTGTGTTTCGTTATTGCATTTCTATTCTATTTAATACAGGTTAACGTATCAGTTGTAAGTAGAACAGACCTACTGTGTTCAGACTACAGCTTAATTACTGCCTATGGGCCTACGTAGACAACGTGTTCTATTACCAGGCACCTGATTTGGTTTCATGAATTAATTCAGGCGATAACTCACATTTTTCACCCCCCACCCCCTAACCCATTTAAAAAAAAATTTTTAATATAATTTTATAAACTTCTAAAAACGAACACAAGGCAAAAAAATATAATATTTCAACAATAAATTGCATTTTCCACCTCCCACCCATTTTTAGATAATCTTTTTTCCAATATAATTTGATGAACTTCTAAAAACAAATACATGGTAAACAAACATAATATTTTAACAGAACTTACAGTCTAAGATGCTGTTAAAACAGGGGAAATAGGTTTACTAATTTTCGATCAAAAAGATTAAAATGTTTATCAAAATAGTTAATTTATAAACAACAACAACCAAAGAATTTTAGCAAAGCAGTAAAATGAACACTATAAAAATAAATTATATTTTAACTTAACACTTGCACTTTTACCAAAAACAAAAATAATATTTAATCTAAAAGAGTGGAATTTTAAACGAAAAAAGATTTTTTTCTAAAGAAGAGGAAAGTTCTCAATCAAAAAGTTATTTTTTTAGTATAAAATAAAATTTTCAAACAACAAAGAGGTATTTTTCACAAAACAATTAAAGTTTTAAGGGTAAAATTATTAGTTCAAAAATTTTATTTTCGATTAAAAAATTATTTTCAAGGAAATAGTTCAATTTTTAATAAAAACAAATTATATTTCCACCAAGCAGTTGCACCATATATGAAAAAAATTTAATTTATACCAAACGAGAAACGAAAACAAACAATTTTATTCTTTAAAAAATAAGTTCCACTTTTAAGCCAAAATAGACACTAAAGAATTTAGCATTAAAATAACTTTTATGTTAAATTTAAAAAAATATATATTTTGAACTGATATATTTCTGTTTATTTCACGATAAAAAAAATTTTATGTATGAATTGAGTGACATATTTATTAGTTATATGTATTATTAAATTCCTACATAGTGAGAAACCCATTAATTCATAAAAAATAAATTTCTTATTAAATTTTAAAGGTGATGAGGTCAAATAAATTTTAAGTCTGAAAATGACTAACAATTTTTTTTTTGAGCGAAATTTTCAGTTTTCTAATCTGATATTTTAAAAGCACTAAAAATAAATGCCTGTAATTCATCTCTTTTGTCAAAAATTGAGCTACTAAAATAAAAATTGGATTTTGTTGTAAACATTGATTTTTTAAATGAACATTTAATTGTTTGGTTAAAAATTAAACTTTTTATACAAAATCCGTCTGTTTGTCTTGAAATTTCAATAATTTTATAGAAGACTTATTTGATGGAAACAAAATTCTAATGTTTTGTAGAAAATTTATTTTTTTCATTAAATACAATTTTGTAAGTAAAAAATCACCTATTCCGTTCTTAGTTAGTAATAATTGATCTGCTTTGTTTTTAAATTCAACTACTTGTTTAAAAATATATGTGTTTTGTGGAAAATTGATCTTTTTTGTACAAAATGAATTGTCTTGCTTAAAATATCAAGTAAATTTATTAAAATAAAAATTAGTTATTTTTGTAAAATAATAATGTTGTAGGTAAATATTTAATTACTTGGTTAACCTTTGCACTCTTTGGAAGAATAGTTGTCTATTTAATCTGACAATTCAATAATCGGATAGGAAATTTGACTGTTTTATAGAAAAAATTAGTTCTTGTTTATATTAAAAACTATTTTTTAAATGGAAAAACTATTTCATTTTTGATTCGTAATTGATCTTCTTATTATCAATGTTCAACCATTTGTTTGAAAAATGATATAAATTATGAGAAAAATCGTTGTTTTTTAGTAGGAAATTAATCTTCTTGGTTAAAAATTTAAATAATTGTTTAAAGAAAAATTTTTAAATTAAAAATGTATTGTTTTGTAGAACTCTTTAACTAAAACTATCAATACAGTTTATTTATATTATGAAAAGTATTTTTCTAATCAATTGCTCTAATATTAATAATCAAATTATCATAAAAATTCCCTTTGCCTACTAATTTAAGAAAATCTTTACACTTTCAAATACACCTCACCCAATTTTTATTGCGAATTTAACTATTGGAAATGCAACATTTTTGATCAACTTTTATTGTTTTTCTGGACTGGAAAATTTTTCTTGTTTAAAAATCCACTTGCTGTTGCAAATTCGGTTTTTTTTATTGAAAATTCATCTCCTTTGGTAAATGTTTATCTTTTTTGTTTAGTTTCAAGGTTCTTTATATCTTGGTTGGAATATCAACTATAAGATTTTTCATTAGCATTTCTTCTTTTTTAGTTGTGAATTGAACCGCATGGTTGAAATAAAATCAAGTCACCAAAAATGACGTAAAGGGAGTGGGAGTTTAAAATGTCACAGACATAAATTAAGACGGTTGCGTCTTTCCAAATGTCAACAAAAAAACTCACGTAATTTATGCACGTCCCCTGTGGAAAAATAACCAAATAGTAAAGCATACCTAATTTTTGAAACAATTTTAAAGTGAAGGATACTAGAGTGAGAAAAGTAAGCT
Source organism: Druon quercuslanigerum (assembly GCA_010014905.2). Taxonomy (NCBI): domain Eukaryota; kingdom Metazoa; phylum Arthropoda; class Insecta; order Hymenoptera; family Cynipidae; genus Druon; species Druon quercuslanigerum. The sequence continues at coordinate 17,050 of JAAAKG020014197.1, read as the reverse complement.
ACCAAGATGGAGTAATTAAAATTTGTGAAATTAATTATGCTACTCCCTGGATGCGAAGAATATCACGCGGGACGGTTTTACTCCCAGCGGAATCCTTTATTTTCATTCCTAATTTATTCCTCACGTGAGAAAAGTGAGTATGAGAGACGTCGGGTAAGAAATACGATTACTGACACGTTATATGAACGTATTCATTTTGTTACTGTCAGTGGGCTTTTCTTCTTCCGAGGTAGAATATGTCTATCGAATTAGCGTGAGGTGCAGGTGCGCCTAACTAAATGCGTTTCCGTGCACAATGTCAAGTGAATTTCAGTGCACGCGTGTTGTATGGACGTACATATACATATGCATAAGCATGCATAAAGCCTGCGCCCCCAAAGCAGGCATACATATGCATGCTACTGCTGCAGAAACATAGCTGCTACACGAACATATCTTAAGTGCAACACGAGAAAACGCGGATGTAACATACCTTTTACTTCACTCAAATATTTTATATGATCGTTAAAAAAGATATACTTCCAGGAAAAATAAAGTGTACCAAGCCAGGAAAATTAGATGTAGTTTCTACGCAATGGAATAATTATATGTCATAATTCCTGCTATGTATTATTTTCTTCCTGCGCAATACTTACCTCGACGCACACAAAAAGCAGGTTTTCAATTTTTATCAACCAAATGCAGGTGCTTTGTATGCTTCTGCTATAGAAAATTTAGTCGAAAAATACCTTTTACTTCACTCAAATATTTTATACAATCGTTGAAAATGATATTCTTGCAGGAAAAATAGAGAGTATGTAGGCAGGAAAATTATATGTAGTTTATAAACGGTGGAAAAATTGTATGTTCGATTTTATACTATGTATAATGTTTCTACCTCCGTAATATCTACACATTGAGTATTATTTTAAGCATATCTTAAATTCAACACGAGAAAATATGAATTTAATATCATTATTTGACTCTAATATTGTACAGGATTCTTGAAAATGCTATTGTTCAGATAAACACTGTGTGAAATCTTTACCCTGATTCAAATAAAAATATAGGGTCCAATTTTGTTTCTCCAAATCCGGGCATACATATGCATGCTATTGCTGCAGAAACACGGCCGCTACACAATTCTTTAGCTTGAATAATAGATTTTGAAACATCCCTTTCCCTCTTTCGCGGATTTTCATTAAGCATAAATAATCCAGAAGCTGCATCTTTTAAATAAGTAACAAAAAAGTTAATTTTATTGTTCGCTTTCTTAGTTTAAAGCAGGTTCTTCGTCTTAACTAAAGGACTCTTGACTTTTTTTTTGTTAGAGGGAAAATGAATTGACTGTTTTACAATGTATTAATTCGAGTGAGTTTGAACATACAACATCGAAAAGACCTTCTAATTTTTAACAAAATTAACATTATTTGTTTATATGCTAATACTTAAAATTATTCTTGTACAAAAAATTTTCTTTAAAAGAAAAACTGTAAAGAATTATCTGTTTGCAGCATGTGCACTACGTAAAATAAATCTCGAAAAGTTGCCAATCTTTAAAATGATTTATATTATCGAAAAAATAGATCTAGTATTGATTTCTGGAAATTTTTAAGAAAGCTTCTGAATGTGCTTTAGAAAAAATAATTCAGGTTAGAATGGTTTATTTAACAGTAGTTATTTAGAGTGTTAGTTTTATGCTTTCTTTTAAGGGAAAGGTTACAATTTCTATTCCATTCTAAGGATCTATTCCTCATTTTATTCTTTAAAGAATTCTTTAAAATTCTATTTGGGTGGTCTTAATTGATATTTAAAATATAATTGTTGATAACAATATTAACTGTATGATTTCTTTTTTAACAATGAACTTAAATAGAAGCTTAGAAGCCTCTGTCAATATTTATGGAAATTAAGACTTGATCTATTTTTTTCGATTTCATAAATCATTTCAAAATAAAGGAATTTTGATATTGATTGTACGTATTGTATATTCTTAAGAGACTTAGAGCTAACAATTTTTGAAACATATATTTTTTAAAGTTGAACTGAATAAATAGAATGTAGTAAGAAAATCAAGTAACTTGACATTAAAAGATCATTCTCTCAAAATTTTCTCGACACAAAATTTTCCTAATCCTATTTTGCCTTAGAATAAATATTTTTATTTTATTAATTCAGCTATTAAACTTTTAATTTCAAATGTATCTTCTTTAGTTGGAAATTCATGTAATAGTCTCAAAGTTTAACAGATTTTTTAAAAAATCATTATTTTAGTTGTAGATTAAACTTTGTTGCGGAAAATACTTTTTTTCTTTTGTTCAAAATAATTTTTTTAACTAAAAATTTAACTATTCTGTTGGTATTTTTAGTATTAATTACTTGGTTGGAAGTTTATTTTTAATTTTCTCAGCACTACTTGTAATTTTGTACGTTGAAGATTTTAATATTTTATTTTAAATTCTTTCCATTTTTATGGAAAAAGAATTTGTTAACTTAAAAGCAAAACTATTTTATAATGTTTTTACTATGGCTTAAAAATTGTTTGCTTTTATTTTAAAACACAACAATTTAGTAAATTTTTGATTGAAAATTATTCTTTTTAAATAAACGTTGATCTGTTTCGTTAAAATAGCATTATTTTTGTAACATTTTTATCCCATTAGTTGCAAATTAATTCGCTTGGTTAAAAATTTAACTTATTCTTTTTTTGCTTTTTGGTTACAAATTAATTCTTGCTACTGTAAATTTAACTATTACATTTTTTGTTGAGAAATTATCATTGTTAGTGGAAGCAATATTTCGTTTGCTAAAAATTCAAATCTTTTCTTGAAAAATCGTTTTTTTTTTATTAAAAATGTATTTGATTTAGTTAAAAATTTTATTTGTCGTTTTAAAATTTATCTTTTGTATTTAAATATTCAACAGTTTAGAGAAAATGTTATGTGCTTTTTTTTATAAATTCGTCTTTCTTTTTGCCTTGAAAATTAAACTTTTTGCTGAAAAATTATATTTCTCGGTTAAAATCTGTCCTGCTTTGTAGAAAACATGACTGTATTGTTTGAAAAATCCTCTTTATGGTACAAATTTAAATCCTGCTTTGTAAAGAATGCTTCTTCTGGTTAAAATAAGCGCATTTTAGTGAAATATCAACAGTTAATTTTCCAGGTAGAATCCATCTATATAGCTTTATTCGTCGGATTTTGTTTTAAAAATAAAATCTTTTTATAGTTTAAATATCCAATATTATATTTTTGTTGAAAATTCAATATTTTAATTTTAAATTCGGCCATGTTGATGTAAAATTTATTATTTTTTAAAAATTCAACTATTTATTTTAAAATTTAAACATCTTTTAAAACGTTATATTTTTAGTGTGTTAGTTTTACTATTGGTTGTAAATTCAAGTGTTGGGTTTAAACTTAATGTTTTTATTGTGTTTAAAATTTAGTTTAAAAAGAACTATACTTTGATCGAAAGTTCGAAGATGCACTTCTAAATACAAGGGTTGGGATTAAAAATAATTTCTTTGTTAAAAATTCATCTGCCCTGTACAGAAATTAAATGTTTCCTTAAAAATCCCACTTTTCAGCTTGAAACTTACCAGTTTCTGCACTCTACGAATTTTTTGAATTATTTGAGAAGTTCTTTAGAAATATTAATGCTTTGTCTTTTTTTCTGACAGATAACTGAAATAATGGTACTAAATCTTTGTAATTTTATCATGCGGAAACTGTAATCTTGTTACTATTATCCACTTTACCTTGGGAAGCGTGAAAATTAAAATTATTCACTTGTAAATTTATATCAAATTATAAAGGATTATACTAAAAAGGACGCCCGAATAAGTTGCCTTGCACCTTTTTTTTTTAATTTAACGTTCATAAAAGGATTCATTTTAATTCTAACATGTAACAGACCTTAATATTTAATTTTGACCCAAATCGCTCCTCCCTCTTTCGGCTACATTAAATAACATTTTGTGCATTATGTTTAAAAACATAATAGAGGTTTTTCTAATTTAAAAAGTCTGCACGAAATGCGGGCATTGAAGCTTAAAACATCCACTACTTTAATTTTGCCTGGGGCGCGCAACTGGTCGAAAAATGTAATTTTTTGATTGTGAAATCTCTTTTGTGAAAGCTCTTTCAGCTTTAACAAACACATTCCCACCACATATCTAGTAATTCCCACTCAATTTTTTCCGCAATTTGAACCTTTTCTATATCATGCTGAACACTTTTATATCAAATATAATGCATCGTTTATGTACTTCTGTCTGGGATGGCTTATTCAGATATTGCCAAATAACTTGCATTTTAGGATTTTTCTTCGTATCTTGCTTTGTTTCAACAGAAAATTAAGTTATTGCTTTTTTATTAGTTTTTATGCAATTAAATTATAAATATTCGATTTTTTCAACGAACTTCATAAGGTTGTTAAGATAATTTTGCAAACTGTAAATTGTTTGTATTTTTAGTTGCTATAAATGGCTATCGATAGAATTTTCAAGTCTTTAAAAAGTGGACTGGTCTTTCAAAAGTTAATCGGTCTACAGCCAACCGCAACCACAAACAACAAAACGATAACGATGCCGGACAGACAGTCAGACATCGACGTAAAAACATTTCAAGAAATAAATGAAACGTTCTTTAAATGTTTTACTAAATACTTTTTTATTCACGCAAATATGGAACTCATCTAATATTAGTACTAACTGAAATTCATCAATTTAAAACTTTTTCCATTAACATAAAGAAGAAAAATTAATATTAACAAAATACCATACAAATTTTTTATCAAAATTTTTTTTCAAAAGTTTTTGAACAGTTTAATTCGAGTTTAAATTAATAACTGAGAATTGAGAACAAGAAAACAAGTACTATTAGCTTGTTTTCAAATTTTTATCAGATTCTTGAGAAAGTTATAAAAAGAGTATTTAATATTACAGATGTGTCCAAAAAGACGTTTGGAAGAATGCAAGAAATGGTTAAAAGAATTTTCGGAAATGTTTTAAGGTTTGTAAATATTTCTAATCTATTCGAAACGTCTCAAATTTCTGAGCACATTTTTTAGATAGTCAAGTTTTGTTTTTAATTTTATTCAAATCATTCAAAATGTAAACAAATTGCCTTATGATATTATAAATTTCCCCAGGAATTTAAAGACATTTCTTTACTTTTAAAAATCTTTGGAAATTCTTTTGAAGCTTTAAAAGCTTAAAGTTTTATTTTTGATTCCTACAAAAATGAGTAAAATTGATTTAAAATCTTTGAGATTCTTCTTTGACAATTTGTTTAATTTATAAAATATTTTCATACCTTTCTTAATTATCTCTTGAATTGCATTTTTGGAAATAAAAAATGATCTTAAGTTTTCCTCGAAATCTAAACAAATTTCTTTAATTTTTTGAAGCCTTAAAAAATTCTTAAAAAATTGTTACGAGTTTTAATTATTTATAAATCTTTTCAAAACTTCTAAATATCCCTTAAACTTACTCAAATTATGTCTCAACTTATTAACTATAGAATGATTTCGAAAATCTTTTTACAATATCTTTTAAATTATTTTTAAAAAGTATATGAAATAATTAAAAATATTTTGTGATCTTTTTTCAATTTTCTTTTAGAATTCATTACAAATAAATAATAAAAAATTTTCCCATGAATCCTAAGGACTTTTCTTTCGTTCTCTTGATACACATCAAAATTCAGTTTAACTTAAAACTATTTTTCTTAAGTAAAACCTGAAAAATTAAAAATTTTAACAGAAATCTTGAAAAAATGCAATCTCTTTAAATAAGTAGCATAAGCTTTTTTTCAAATTTATATAAGATTCTTGTGAGAATTATGAAAAGAGTATTTAATATTTCATATGTGTCCGAAAAAATGTTTGGAAGAAAGCAAGACATGTTTGATAGTTTTTTTCAGAAATGTTTTCAAGTTTGTAAATATTTCTAATCTATTCAAAAACTCTAAAATTTCTGAATAAATTTTTAAGACACTGAAATTTTTTTTGTAATTTTTTTTTATTTATTCAAAATGTAAAAAAAATTTTTCATGATATTATAAATTTCCTCAGGAATGTAAATTCATTTCTTTATCATTAAAAATATTTCGAAATTCTTTTGAAACTTTAAAATCTTAAAGTTTTTTTTTTAATTCCTGCAAAATTAGTTGAATTGCTTTAAAATTTTTCAGATTCTTTTTTGACAATTTTTTAAATTTTTGAATATTTTCATACCTTTTTTAATTATCTCTTGAAATGCATTGTTTGAAATAAAAAATGATCTTAAGTTTGCCACGAAACCTAAACAAATTTCTTTATTTTTTTGAAGCCTTATAAAATTTTCTTTTAAAATTGTTACTACTTTTAATTATATTTGAACTCTTTCAAAACTTTTAAATATCCCTTGAACTTACTCAAATTATGTTTTAAGTCATTTACCGTAAAAAGATTGCGAAAATCGTTTTTCGATATCTTTTAAACTCTTTTTAAAAATTTTATGAAAAATTAAAAATGTTTTGTGATCTTTTTACAATTTTTTTGTAGAATTCATTACAAAATAATAATAAAAACTTTTCCCATGAATCTTAAGGACTTTTCATTCGTTTTCTTTATACACGTTAAAATTCAGTTTAACTTAAAACTATTTTTCTTAAGTAAAACCTAAACAATTAAAAATTTTAACAGAAATCTTGAAAAAATGCAATCTCTTTAAATTTTTCATAATTATTCAAAATCTTCCAAATCTTTTTCGAATTCTTTAAAATAAGTTTTAGCGCACAATTTAATTTTTCTTCTCTCTTAAAAAATTTAAGAACGTTTAGATACATTTATAAATAAATTTAATGATGATTTACAAATATTTAACAGATAGTAACCAAACAATTAGTGACAATAGAATCTTTTCTTAGACTTAAAAAGAACTTTTAGATTGAATTAAAAGACGAATTTTCATAATAAACAAATTTTCTTTCTGGCAATGCTTCTGAAAATAAGTTATATGAAAGTGACCAATTATCGTTACCACAATTGTAGCAGTTGCAGTAGCATTGGAAGGCACCTGGTGCACAATATTGTGGCTACCCTAATTGCTCTCAGACCTACTGCTTAATCCTCTTTCTTCTTCTCATTTTTCTGTAAACTTAGTATAATAGCTCATCGATGCTTTTTAAACATTTCAATTTAAAACATTATCGTACATAATATAAGGGTAGTACAAAAATTAATTGGAGATTTTTCTTCTTTGAATTTTCATGCATATCTCCCAAAAATTGGTTAGAATACACAAAAATTACCATTATTGTTTTTAAGTTTTTTTAGCGGTTTGGCAAGCTACAAGCTCAACACTTAATGCCCCTAAGAAAAATATTTCTCTTTAGAATTAGCTATGAAGTATGAATCAAAATTTATTATTTGAAATATCGCCCAAATAAGTCCGTTTTGTAGGGTCCCAAAAAAATCAAATAAATGACAAATCAATCTTAACGAGTTTTTTTTTTTAACAAATTTCTATAAGACACAAAACACTTCTTAACACTGTTAGTTAAATGTTTCCAGATATTATTTAAGCATTTTATTATCGTTTAAAGAACATTTTTTAGTGAATTAAAAAGTAGCGGGTTTTTCCGAATTTTAAAAGTTTTTTAAACTTTTTAGTTAGAGACAGGGAATAATCAATTTTAATAACTAGAAAAAATTATTCAGATTATTGTTTTTATAATACTGTAAAGTTAATGCTTCTCTGAAGAATTTTTAATTTTTTTTATATTAACTTAACGTTGAATAATAATTAGATAAAGGTTAAAAACCTAATTTCCAAAACAATTGTTAATAGTTTTAGTATTTTTATTTTTATTAATGTTACATAGTTGATTTTTCTTCCAAAATTTTTACCTTTTTAGCCACTTTTTACTAAGTGCAGTAAAAAGTAACACAAGCTACAAAATATCATGTTAAAAACAATTTATTATTATTTTTAATTATTTTATCTTTTATTGCTAGAAATTTGCGACATTTTATAAAGTTTTTAACTTTGTTTTGACCATTTAGTTATAAATAAATTCTAAATAAACATTAGAGAGAATCAATAATCTCCGTGAGAATTTTTATTTTTCAATTTGAATTCATATAAATATTTATTGTTTATTACTAGCCAAAAAGTCAAAGAGAAGCAGAAAATTTTAGTAAATCCGGCAACTTTTTAGCATCACTCTAAGAAAAGGTAGTTATTATTATTAGTTAGATTGGGAGATTACATTTTTTAACAAAACACTTTTTAAATTAGGAGTAAAATTATTTTTATTTCAGTTCTTTGAACATCACTAATTCTTCAATTGTTATTCACTCTTCTAAAAATGTTTCAAAATATATTCTACACATTCGCTGAGTATTTTTTTTTAAATCATTCAAAACTTTTCTAGGAATCTCAAGAACAAATGAGTATTATTTTTAAACCTCTCAAATACATTAAACAGTTAATAAATTTATTTCCTAACGTTAAAAATTATACATATTGTTTAAATTTTTGTGGAATATTCTCAAAAAAAAAAATTAAAATTCTTTCAAAAATACAAAACATTATTTAAATTATTATAATTGTTTCTAACGCTTTTATTAATTCCTAAGAAAATTTTAAAAAATCACTTAAAATATCCCAAATTATTTTTGGACAATTGTGGACGTCTTGAAATCTTTTTGAATATCCTTTTAAAATTAATTTAAAAAAATAATAATTCATTCAAAATTTTCTCACGAATCATAAGATAAACTTTTTTATTATCTTCAAACTTTGGAAAATACTTGAAAATACTGCCAAATTTTATTTTGAAATCGCCAGAAATCTATATTCTGTTTTGCCAATTTTTTAAAATCTTCTAAACCTAAAATTATGTTTGAATCTTCAAAACTTCTAAATATCATTTAAACTTACTCGAATTTTTCCTAAATTGGTAATTGTTGAAAGTTATTTATACAAAAAATCAACAATTCAAACTGAAATAAAAAAAATTGTTTAAAAATAACAATTACAATTGTAACGTTATTTAACGTTTATTTGATTTATAATAGTTATTTTATATAAACATTTAGACTGATTGGAGCGCCAAATTTTGGATTAATTTAACGGCCGGAGGTTGAAGTAAATCACAAAATTGGCAGCGATGGAAAAGTTATCATGCCCTTAATTATTATTTAAAAAAATTGCTTTAAATAATCACAGGGGAAAAAATTCTTAAAATTGTGACAGTTTAAAATCTATGGCAATAAATTCGGTCAAATTTTCTTGGCAATGGTTTTTTAAAAAAAGAAGATTTAGAAAGATGTGAAGTATTTGAAGAAATTTTAATTAGGAAAAATTAAAAAGAATCTTAAATTAGTTCTTAGGTTTTTATAACATGTAAATCATATTTCTTACCACTTAATACCGTTTCTACTTCCTACGAAATGCTAGGTCATTTTAAGTAGAAAAATACCGATATTATCAGTCAAATTCTTATAAATTAAAGCTGGCAGGACACATTTCTCTGAAATTCAAATTATTATAAACAATATTCTAAATAATTAAAATATACTTTTTCACTAAAAGGTTTGGTTATAACTCGTTTCTTTCGATTATTCCAAAAAATACTTAAAACCCTAAGAACGCTGAGAAGGTTGACTACCAAACAATTTCTGGTTATTGACGATTTTTAATTAATAAACGACCTCTAGATCAGAGAAATTATCTTACTTCATAAACCATACTACATACAAGATTCAAAAGCGGATATTAGTAAAATAGAAATCTGGATGCAATTGAGAATCCACAGTCAATGATTTAGCAAGATGTAAAGTATTTAAAAAAATTTAATTAGGGAAAATTAAGAAGAATCTTTAAATTATTTCTGAGGTTTTTAGAAAAT
>JAAAKG020014186.1:0-20774 GCA_010014905.2 Druon quercuslanigerum | reverse complement strand
AACTATTTTCCGCCATACTTTTCTGTCCTGGCAAACTTCTCTAGCTTCTTTAACGTCCATGCATTTTTTCATGCAGGATCTCGGGTTTCTATGGCTTCTTATGTCTCTTCTACCTAGGGCCTCATTCACACATTCTAGTCATTCTTCCCGCGGTCTCCCTCTGGGCACGCTGCCATTTATTTTTCCTTGATACACTTGTTTCGTTAGTCCCTTATCTTTTCTTCTGTTATTTTCATTACCCTGCGAATAAGTATTTTTGAATATATTTTACTTACGGTACTTAAAAAGCTGATACCTTTGTAATTAATGAAGTGCTTTTGTTTCCTTTTCCCCTGTATATTGGTAAGATAATCGCTTCTTCCCAGTTATCTGGAACTTCTTCCATCTCAATATATACCGAGCGGGCACGAAATTTAAAGACGTTTTTAGAACGTCCTAAAGACGTTTTTAGGACGTCCTAAAGACGTTTTTAGGACGTTCTAAAAACGTCTTGGGACATTCGTGACTACTGTGTAAATTTAGCAAACTTCACAGTTTTTGTATGTACTCGCCACTGTATTTGAGCATTTCAGCGTTAATACGGTCTACCCCGGCAGCCTTATCTTTTTTTAAGTTCTTAATTATATCCCTAACATCAGTTACAAAATCTTTCTCAATTGAGTATTCTAACGCATTGCGTTGTATATCGCAGTCGTGGTTCCCTATAGCTTCATCTCTCAATAATTCTATAAAAGATTTTCTCAACGCGTCTAAAATCCCGCCTGTATCCTATAGCATTTCAACTTTCCTATTTCTCATGCTAACAAACTCTATAATTTTACTTCCCTTCACATATTTATAAAATAGCTTCTTCCTTCCATCAAAACAATTTTGCATTTTCATCCCTTCTCCTGTTCTAGTTTTATCTTTACTTTCATGGACTATTAATTTAACATTCCTCCTTTTGCGTCCATTATTATTTCCAAGAATATTTCTCTCCTCATCGCTAATTACTGTAATTTCCAGCCTTCTTTCATGTGCTTTTTGAGTAATTTAATATCGAATATATTTGAAATAAGGAAATTGTTAATTAAAAGCATTCAAAATGGGAACTGGACTAAAATATAAATAGCTTGAAATGGTAAAATTCACAATTGAAAGCGATCAAAGTTGAATACTTTCAGAGTCAAACTTTCAAACGTGTACAATTTCAAATTCAAATATTTTTAATTTGACTAAGTTTGAAATCAAAAACCGAAAAAATTTCCGCGCGGCTCGCAGGGCTTGTAAAACTTGTATTGCACCGTCTTATGGCGTTGTGAGCTAAACTAAAAGATTATTAAATCTTTGTTTTACAGATGTATAGTTTAGACGGAAGACGCTCTCTTCAAAGTCTTTCGGAATTTGAGTTAAGATGCAGCTGGATGACTGAAAGTATATTCTCATCAACACCACCTCCACTGCCACCACCACCTCCGCCATTAGAAGGCGACAATAGTTCATACTATATGGGTATCTGCCTTCCAAGGAAACTCACTACAATTTTCCCTGTACCTGTTGGCTCATTTTCTGTCGGTAGAGTAGAAGAGAAACCGAAGATTAACGTCGACGCAAGTGGCACCGATGAAGAGTCGGGTTCTGAATATGATATAGGAGGAGAACATTGTCGTGTGTGTTTAATTTGTTACTCTGGGACAAAGAATTCTAAGGACTGCGATGGAGAATCGGATTCGAAACTCAGAAGGTAAAAATAACGATTTTCATAATTCTTTATACCATGCATACTATTTATAATCTTCTTAAAACGTAATTTATTTGCTTTCAGGGAAATTCTCAGGCACATACAACGTTTAGCGAATCCTGTATTATACAAACACAGTCGACAAACGTTATTAAGACTGCGTCAGCGGTATCCTGAAAAATTTCAGGTAAATCACCAAGTCTTAAAAGTCTTCTATTTAATTCAGTCTTCGTTGTTATAAATTTCAGATTTAAAAAAAAATGTTCATTTATTATCGGCAGGATACATGTTTATTTTCCGAAGTGGCTGCTCGTTTAGGGAGCAATACTTACAGAATACCTGCACGGCAGTTTCTTCAAGAATTGTTTTTAGATTCTTCATTTGACGCGGTACGTTTTTAATGCAAAAAGGGTTGTGGATTTCTGTTTTCGATGGATAATCGCTGAGTCTTAAAATTAAATTTTTTCAATAGCTATACGTAGAACCATCGGAGATATTGAAGATTGCGCTGGACAAAGAGAAGAAAACCTCGCCGCCTGCCGTTCTAACTTCGCCTGCTGATAATTCACGTGTATCGGTTAAGCCTCCAGAGACTAAAATCAATGGAAGAGTGACACCATCGTTTGTTCAAAACGATCCATTAACTTCGGTGCAGGAGGAAGGGGCTGGTCAGCCTAGAATTTCACAGTCGCAAAGTAAAAATAAGGAAGTGTTACTCATGACGGAAAGATTGAGTGACGAGAAAATCATTGCTGAAATTTTAAAACCGGAAGAAAGGATTAAAGTGCCGAAGAGTTCTGATAAGATGTGTAAAGTGACAAGTACAAATAATACCATCAGCCTTGATTAGTACTTCATGACGTTTCACCATCTGTACATACTTTTATATTAAATTCGATTATTTCGTACAAAATAAAACGGACAATGCCACAATTAAGACAATGTTTGTTTAAATAATCTTCACACAAAAACACCGAGGGGTTTGAGTGTACAACCAGATTCCAAAGAAATCTAATAAAAATAAAAAAGTATTTAAATAAAAGTTTCATTGTATCTAATGTAAAATATCCTCAGTTTTCTAATTCTGATCTGAAAATTTAAAATGTTTTTATTTCTAAACGAAAGCTCAGTTCTGTAAACTGCAATTAAAAATATTTTTATTTTGTAAAGTATAAGGGAAAATCAAAAACTTTTGTTCTAGATTGTTCAATTTATATTAAAATTTTAATTTTTAAATCCATAAAATTTAAGTTTGCTGTGACTGTTACGAGTTTAAAAGTTACGTTTATAGTAAATATTCTAATTTTATTAAATTAAAAGTCCAATTTTTCAGGCTTCCAATTTTAAATTGGCCACTGTTTCGAATTTAGCTCCCAGACATGATCTGCGAAAGTACTTGATAATTTCCCAATTATTGAACCAAATTGACGCAGTAACATAGTTCAGGATTTTAAAGTTCACTTTGAAAACTCAAACAGAAGCTAGTTAAGAAAAAAATCGTAAATACGAATAGTTGAGCGGTATCCAAGTTGAATCTAAAAGCTTTTCGATTTGAATTATTTTTCAATTCGTTTACGTCATTGAAAATAAACAGAAGCGCAATGATACTGATAGATAGAATATCAATTTAGATGAAATGGTGTTTTTATATAGGGTATTGATACGATAAAGTCACGCCGCCGCCTATCAACAGTTTGGCGGCGCAACCCTCTACTCCCAATTTTGGTTTTGAATGTTTTAAGTAGAGATGGGGAGTAACCTCAGATGACCTATTTTCGGTAATCTGACGGTCATCTGACCGTCAAGTGGAAAAAGTGGTAATCATGTAATCACGCGAAAAATGGAAACATCATAGATATCAATTAAAGACAACCTTTTTATTAGTCAAACGAATCTTTTTTAAATGAAGAAAAAGCAATAAATATGTATAAAGTGATTGTATCTAGTTACTGTCAATCAACATAATATATTAGGTTAAAATATTTTTCGACTCTTGAAAACTAAGAAGTACACTTTTTTAAAAGAAGCCAAAACGATGATTTTGTGTGAGTTTTGTGATCCAATAAATAGTATGAAATTCAGTTTGTAGTATTTTCTTGAGGTAGGAGCACTTAATCTGTATGCAGAAGTACCGGTGTGTGTTTAAAGGTTGGCTGGTGTTGCACCTACGCTACGGTGAGCTCATCTCCAAAAACTAAACCTACGCGAAGTAGAAGTGAGATGTTTTGATAAAAAATATTAATTTTCAACCAATAAGAATAATTTTTTACTAACTAGTAGTTTAAGTTTCAACCACGTATTTCAATTTTCAACCAAAAAACACGGCTTATTCACAATAAATATAAATTAAATTTCAACTAAAAATATAATAGTTCAATTTTACGGATAGAAATCATTTTCTACCAAAAGAGATGAATTTTAATTAACAACGGGTTTTCTCTATTTTGTTAAGAATAAGCTATACGAATTTATTTAGTCTCCAGAGACCTTCGAAAACTAAAAGAAAACGATTAAAATACAAGCCTTATACCACAATCAAAACTAAAATATAGTTTTGATAGTTTAAATATTTAATTACGGAATTATGATACATGTTTCACTAGTTGCAACAATGAACGATAATTTCATTTTTGCGTTATGTTATTTTCATCTTGATTTATTATGTTGTAGATTACATTTTTATTTATATATTTTTTAATTTATATTTCAAAAGTTTCTTTTTGATTTATAGAAACTGACAATTACAAAAATTGTCCAGCAATTCAGACTTGGAATCAATTTCACTTGGGAAAAGGTTAAACTGTGAAAAATGGTAAAAAGATGGTAACATTCAAAATTGTCAATAATCTTTTTTATTTTTAGTTTTTTTAGTCTAAATAAAATAAAATTTATAAATATTAACTTTCAATACCTTTCATTTATTAGTAATTATATTTTCTTGAAAGAAACAAGTCGTATTTGGCATAAACTTGTGTCTTAATACCGAATGATTATTGTAGGTTATGTCTCACTAAAATCACGCAAATCGAAGAAATCATCACTCTGACTAGATGAACAGCCTGTAAATATATAAAAAATGGTTCCTTTTTCGTTTTCATCTTACAATATTTAGTAAAAAACACTCCAATAACTATTTATGATTTCCACTTTTTCCGAAATGTCCGGTCAAACTGGGTCAAACAGCCAGATGACGGAAAATCGGTCAGATGACATAAACGTTCGGTGTCATTTTTCGTCACTCCCTATCTCTAGTTTTAAGCGCTTTATTTGATAGTTTACTGAACCCAGTGTCGATATAATTTTTCTCAGTCATTGTTCGCCGGCCGGTTGCCAGGTGGCGCCACTGTGCCTAAATTACAAAATAAAAACTTGGTTCACCGAGCGGCACTCACGATATTTTCTACTGAACCTCCTTCAAGTAAAGTTAGTAAAATCCTCAGTCGATTGTGAATGCCCGTAAAGAAGTCCCTTCATAAATTAAAATCGCTGGTAGCCCTAAAAATTTCTCATCCAAATACCAAATACCTTGCTTTGCAGACGGACGGAGCACGGAGCCACGGACCGCACGGTAAACATGTCCCGGACGATGCGCAATCGGCCATCGCGCATGTTTTGTTTGGCTCGCGAGGGCAGTCGTGAGTTGTTCTAGTAAACAACTCGGTGTGCACGAGAATCCTTCTCCAAAAACTCCGATTTTCTGCAAGTTTTTTGTGATTTCGCGTTTTTGACCCGATAACCAGTGTAATCGTTTTGTGACTTCGAGTGCTGTGTTAGTGCGCGGCAATCGACACGACAATACGTGATACGATATCATCGTCATTCGTCAGCGTGGAATATTTGCGGCGTGCTCGGTGAGTTCCAAAATCCGGCCACCCATTCACATCTCTAATCTACAAAGCACAGACGAGAAAACTTCTTCAAAATAATTAACTCTAGCAGATAAATAACCTACAGAGAATGTGGAAACTTTCTCATTCTCTTATCGAACAGTTTATTGCGTCTTTATTTTCGCCATCCGGCATTTAAAGTTATTATTCTCTTGGCACTAGATAAATCTGTTTTGAAGACTATTGTCGTTTGGAGGTTATGACATATTCGTTTTTCATTAATCTTGGCGATAGTGGCTATTTTTAGTGCAGAAATAGAGTTTTATTTTGTAGTGTCTAATGCTCCTGTGTTGTGGTTTACGATCGGAAATCTTGGATTTAGCACGCATTTGCGGCGCCAAGGTGGCGAGAGGTGCAAAATTGTTTCTGGTGTTGGAGATTTCGCATTTTGGTTGGGACGGCCGTCGGCGTCCTTCAACCGCTTTCTTTCCACATACGTTCAGATATGAATTGTCTGCGGTGGATCTGTTTTCGTTCGCTACCCCTCCCCCTCCAACGCAGGTTGAGCTACTTCGCTTATCGGGCCTCTCTTTCGCAGTATTTACTCTCTCGGTCTTTCTGTCTCTCTCCCCACCATTTGCCCAGTTTCCCCTCTCGCCGTTTGTCACTCGCGTCATTTCTTCTCTTTCTGTCTGATGAGCTCTTGTCTCTCTTGCTCGCGTCCTCAGACTGGCGAATTTTTAGCAGACACGTCGATAAGTCAAGGCGGAACGCTGCGCGGTAGACCACGTTGCCCTTCGAAAGGCGTTATCGCGCCTTCGCTTCGGTCACAAATGACGAATTGGGACGAATTTTCAATATTGTGCTTTTGCATAGAATATACAGCGTTAGGGTGAATAGGGGTATAATTGAGAAGTAAGCGAACAAAACGTGATAAATCAACATCAGTTCGTTTCTCAATATTTAAGGGTACTATAGTGTAACTTTGAATCCATTGATCAAAATGAAATTCCAAATAGGCTCTGATAATCTGTCAGTCTGTTACATTGATGATATGTAAAAAAAATCTTTTTAATTTAATACTTTGTCTTGAAGTTATTAACAAATTGAAAATGGATTCACTCATTATTCATGTTTTAATAATATAAATTTACAATTACTTGTTTACATATTAAATGAAAAGATAATTTAATACGTAATTACTATATTTTCAATTGTTAAGTTTTGTAAATTATATATTATAATACAAATACTGAACCGAAAAGTATCTATGAATTACAAAAAGTGATTACATCTTTAACAAGTTTTGCCTATTAACGTAATATGCTGATAAGAAAAATTGCTTTTTCGCGTTTCGCCAACTTAAATCAAATATTGATGATACTCCCAACATACGATCATTATCTCGATTTTTTCCGATTTATCTCGTTTTATTCGCTTACTCCTGAATTTTCGTGCCCTCTTAGAACAACGACACTTTCCGTAAATAAACTCAACTGTTTAAATTTTTATGGTTTTAATTTAATACAATTACTAAGGTTATATCTTAATCTTTGATTTACATAAATGTGCATTTGTTTTAGAGTACTATCTCCTAGCTAATAAATTCTGTTATTGCTGTGTATCGTTCTTCCGTTAGGGTGCCCATAATCTACCTTTGTTGCCCTTGTTTAACCTATTTTTAAAATTTAGTTAAATCATTTTTAAATGAATAAAAATTCAAACTACTATTTAATTTTTGAAACGTCAAATTTAAAAACGTTTAATTTGTAAGTCTCGATTTTTAGGTTTTTAAGGTATCTGATTTACATTTTTTGAATATTCTCATTTTTAAACGGTACTAAGTACAGCACTGCTACTTACAAAAAGCTTAGTTTTTAATTAATCCATCATACTAGAATAACCAGAAATTACTCACTTTCTTCGGCCCTGACTTGTAATGCTTGAGTAACTTTAATAGGTTCTAAGTTCAAAATTTTTTGATATGTAGAAAGCTTCTAAATTGAATTATTGTTTTAATTTAAGAGTGTCAATTGTTTAATTCCGAATATTAAAAATTTGAAATTGTTCCATTCCTACAGCTTTTAAATTAACAATTGTATTTTATATTTATTTTTAAACAGTGGAACTTCCTTTCATTTACTACCTTAGCATTTTAACGATTATATTACGGTACCTATTACAGTTTCACTGCAATATCTTCAACGTTAAGGTGCGAGTACAGAATGTTTCTCTTAATTTTCTCTTAAGAAAATCAAAATATCCAGTTTTCTTCGAAAACGAAGCTAGTTATATGAAAAGAAGTCTAGAAAGAAAAATTGTTCATTGGATAAATTCCTACAAAAAAAACCTCCATCATTTTTAATAATACATCGTTTTCTTGAAAAAAATTTTTTTTTATTTTAAGTGAAACAAATTAATGTTTTATACGAGATAAAAGTTAGAATACATCTATATATATTTATCCTCGAATTGTCTTGAAGATAATTTTTCTTTATTTTTAAAATGTAATCGGGTTAGGATAAAAATTTTATAGTGTTACAAAACATATGAGTATGAGTACATTCTTAGCTTTTCTACTTAAAATAATTATATCCAGAATAGGCAATCAGAAAAAAGTAAACTAATTCAGATAAGGAATTATAAAGGGGATCTTATTTGGAATTTTGGAGGAACCATTTTTGTCTCTAACTTTTTTCCGTATCTTGTTTGATTTTCGAGGAAAGCTCGGTATTTCGATTTTTTGACAACGATTTAGTTTTTTATCAAAAAATAGTTTCAACACATCCCACCTTAAACAACAAAAACAAAGCATTCTTTTGTTTTCGCACAAACATTTAAAACCCTCCAATTTGTTCAATAGTAATGGCTAAGTTTTTGAATTATGCAGGTTGAATGTTTGAAATTTAAACGCCTACATTTTTTAATGATCAGCCTACTTTGAATGTAATAAGTTGTAGCAAATGCTTAATTCTAACAATGTTTTTATTTTGAGTTCCTCATATTTGAAATTTATAAGTTTTAATTACCTTTAATGGAAGTTTTCTTTTTCGACGTTACGCATCTGATTTGAACAGTTTTTTTAGTTTTTACATTTGTATTTTGTATGTGAAATTCCGACGTTTTCAGGGGCCTTGCGCCTTGTCACAGATACTTTAAAATTTCTATTAGTATCCGTACAGTTTTTGACCTTTTTTATTTTCTTTGCCATTAGTTGAATTAATCTTTCTCAGTTTGCGTTGATTTCGCCACGAACATTACAACGGAGATGTAGAAAAGTGCCTACCTACATTGATATATGAATATGTACGAAGGACACTGAAAACAATAGTAGCAACTGTGGATTACTAAATTGAAATAACTTGCTCCAGATATGTTCGATTTTTATTTGATTATAGCAGTTTTTTCAGGTGTTTCAGGTTTTTTGGTGTTAACCCTTCGATGGCACTTTTTCATATTTAAAATAAATTTTGAACCAAATAATGCACATTATTATTTTAAGGTACTATCCAAGAGTATGTAAAAAATTCAGTTACTCAAAATAATAAATTGGCTCTTTGTGGGAACCCTTTTTCGCTTGGGGTTAAAAAGACCCCAATGTGCCAGCTATGTTGCGCGTCGGGAAATGTGCCATCAAAGGGTTAAACTTTTTTTTTAATTCTTGACTTTATGGCGTCATATTATTCCCAGCGCGACCCATATATTTTGTTTAGAATGAATTGATAGTATACTCCGTAATGGAATTCATTCGCCAAGATTTAAAACTTTTAAAAATACTACCTAAAGATTTAAAATGGTTAAAATACCAGCGTTAATTTCCAAAAATACGTGGCGAAAAATACATGTAAGTCAAGTAGGACGTTCGATATATCGAAATGGTTATTTTATAGCTTTATAATACATTACTTAAAGACATGTGCATGAAAAATTCTTATCTTTTGTAAAGTCTTATTATCCCTAATTTAAATTATACATTGTAAGGTGTAAATTTTAAATGATAGGGTCAATCTTGTAAAACAATGATGGTTTGTGTATATAATCTTCGTAACGTTTTCTTTCATATTAAAATTAAAAATAAAAACAATTTTGAAATAAGTAAACTATTATAAAATAGTTTCTGAACATTAAGACCCTTTTATAACCTCATGTGGATTATGAAAGAATTAATTTGTAATTGTTATGGTTACTTTTACGTCATCTCAAAATATTTAAAACATCAAAACTAAGATTTCTCGGATCTTATCTTATCTTACAGAACGAGTAAAATTAAAAATTCACCTAGTGTCGCTCAATGCATAACTATTTTTTCTAGGAACTATCTGGAGTGATTCTTAGTATTCATAAAGTCATACTTGCTAGGAAAAAATCTGTTTTATGAACTTGATCATTGAGTTGGAGGTAGTAACCTCAAGAAAACCCCTGAAAAGATCCTGAAGTACAGCTGAAACCATACTTCCTCGGATAAGTATGCAGTTGATGCTTGAGTATTGGGAGGAGGGGGGAGGGCTAAAGTCATCATATAAGATAATGGAACCTTCTTAGAGAATATGTGTTTTATACACCTGGTGCATGGGCCTGATATCGTGTTCCCAGAAGTCGACTGAGTCTCAGATGTAACTAAAAGAAGCCAGGCTAGAATATATTTAAGTAGTCTTTTTAACGCAATCAATTTAGAAAACGTTAACTGCTCCAGCAATTAAAATAACGACCATTAAAATAAGATTTATCGAGCGTCTCGCATGACTTTGGTCTTCTTTTGGTTTAAGAAAACATGTGCTTACCTCAATATAGCTGTTACGTCGTTCTCGTACCTTATTTGTACAGAAGTAATTTATTTCTCTTAAGTAATCAATAGAATATTTGAACATCTTTCTTAAATTGAAACATCCTGGTGTGTGACAACAATGACAAAACATATTTATTTTTAGTCTTAAGAAAATTGAGAGCCTATTCTAAAATGTATTAATGTCTTTTAGTGGCTTATGGGAAGTTCAAAAATGTCAGATGTTCTTTTACATATTGAAGTAATATTATCTGCTTCAGTTTTGTACTAATTGTTTCGTTTCACTTTGCATGACAAAAAAATCAGGCCCAATATACCAAAACAAAACCGATACAAATCGTTTTAAACAATAATATATTTCGATACGAAAGAGAGATTCAACACTTCGTTATCCTTCGAAATGCAATGGCGTAAATAAGAGAGGAGTAAATAAGAATAGGAGCCAAAGTATGTTTCAGAGAAGTGTTCGTTTTCGATAATGTTAAAAATATTATGTTCTGCTCTACTTGCTTTTAAATATATGTTATGTTCAAACAATGGAGGTTTCAACTTGACCGAATGTTCCTTATAGTTGTTATGACTTTGCAGTTTCACATTCCAGGATATTTCTCTTTAGTCACTGACCTCGCGGTCGAGATCTTTTAGTCTCGCTATGTAAAACACTTCCTATTTACCTCCCATGGGCAGATCATGCTAGCTAAAAACATAGTCTGTACTAGTCTGTTTAAATCTAGGAAATATCATTTCCGTAAATACTATTTAATATTTATGATTTTAAAACGTTTTAATAGAAACATCAAAAGAAAGTCCTAATTTATGATTGGAGTCGCTGTAATTTAAGCATGTTGATTTCGATTTTATCTTTTAAAAGATTTCGCTTTTTAAATCTGTGCAAAATCTGAGCGAAAAATGGTCGTTATGAATACGATTGTTTTGCTGATTTAAACGAACTTCAGCATTCATTCATCGACTCATTCACTACAGTAGGAATTTTCCCATATTTACGTACTCTCTTATAAAATGAATGGTGCATTCCGAGTAATCTTGCAAATTATCTGTGCACACAATGACAAGATCGGAACGAACATTTGCAAGGGTCTACTTCGGTGTGAGATAATTTTACTTCGGTTCAGTGACTTAACCCCTCACTACTCGACACGCTTAAGGGGACAATTTCAAACTTATATTTCTTACATTAATACAGATTTTATAGCCTTTTATTTTATAGTCTAATCTTATCTAAAGTTTATTTACCTCCTTCTCTTTAGTGCAGTATTATAAAAGAAACTATTAATGATAGACTTACTAAAAGCGTTGTTACTTTCTTTTGTCTCTAGATTAAGCAAATAAAGGCCATAAATTGATCACATTTTACATACTATTTAAAAATGTTATCTGTAGTAATGCTATAGCCTCAGGTGAATCAATGATTTGCGGTATAATACTGTTGGTACATGCAAATTACGTACTCCGTTTTACGTTCTTCAATCTCGATGGAAAATTCTGAGGATGGATAAAGAGTTTAAGTTGGATAAAGTTTGGAGAGTGGTCAAGTAATAAAGAAGGGGTCCCCAATTGAGTAAAAAAACCAGCTTTTATGTTGAAAAAAAGGAGCTAAATTCGTTTCCAAATGGAAAGACAAATCTTACGTATAAGCAGTTATTTTAAATTGGATGGATGTATAGTAATTGACTGACTATAGATGTGCGTTTTGCCAGAGGAAATGTTATGCTTTAAAAAATGCAAGAATTATTTATTCAAGTTCATATGAAACTTATAATCCCTTGCCAAGCTGTAATATGCTGATAGAGGGTGCAGTCAGCCATGAAAAAATCTCAAATTTGATCATAATATTATTTTTAGGAATTCAGTCAAAGTAAATGCTATAGAGATCCGACATTCTGAAACACTTAAACAGGTTAGCAGTATAGCTGGCAATCTAAGACTTGTTGTAAAAATGGCCAACATATAATAGGGAACCTCAATGGGTTCCGTTCCTGGCGTAAGTATTAAATATAGTGGGTATCTTGAAAACTTGCGGCAGATAGTCGTCCATTGCAGGCCATCTTTATTCAATATACATGTGCAATCAAGCCTACTACTTACACGGGATGTAAACTATGCTAACTATGCTATACTTGGCAGACGCCGTAATAATTCTAAGAACAATATTTCATCGGGAAAGAATTTGCAGCGCACACTGCATTCCGTTTCGTTCATATACTTTGTCCCAGACGATTCCGCTCCAGTTTTAATTGCCTGTATTTTCGGATCGCTGAGCAAAATCACGCTGTCTTAGTTTCCCGGGCTCATACGCACTCCCAGCTATTATTCTCTTGCGAACTCCCTTTGCCAGGGACAAGGCTGCCTTGCTTTCGACTTGCGATTGCGGACGACCCGCCAGACTTGCCTATCCTAAAGTTATCTAGCGTCTTGTTCCATCCAGAGGCATTGAAATAGAGGCAGGTTGTCTGGAATACGTAAGATGTTTGTTCGACTCAAGAATCCGAGCGCGAATTGTATCGGTGAAAATGAGGAAAGATTAGATATCGCCTTGTCCGTCCGTAATGTTTCCGTCAAAGATTAGATTTATTCAAATCGTATTCCTTTGAATATATAGAACCCGTATTCAGAAACAATCTATCTGGATTTAGCTAAGTCAGTTAATGGTATTCAAGTGACAAGGCTAGATTGTCTATGCATCTCGGGCTTACCTTACAGAAGTCCCTTTTGTAGATCATGATGACTAAAAGATTCGAAATTGAAATTTCAAGGAATTCGTAGGTCAGGGAGAATCAATTCAACTCCTATGCAAAGACTTTCGGATACTAGTCGTTGTGAAAACATGACGCAACTTCATGCTTAGGGAATACCATTCAGAAAATATAGCTGCTACTCTGGAAATCTAAAGGATAATTTTTTGCGAACATTGCACAGTATAACTTTGATGTTCGTTGTATTTGATTAACTCGATTTATTAGTGGATACGTTTGACGTTAGTCAAGATTGGTGTACAATCTATTATTAAATTTTCCAGCTTGTCTGTTACGCGAAAGCTTGAAAGTTGTGAAAATTCTAGATACGGTCTAAACTTTCGCGGACCAGATGATATATGGGATGTCGCCGAATTCGCGTAATTTTGGTTACATGGCACGTTCCTTCGTGGAAAATTAAATCGCAGTGATGTTGAAAGTCCATTTTTTATCATTTTGTGCTCTTATAAATCCTTGGCCTGTCTACTGAACGTTTGCATTTTCCCTTTGGCAATGAGGTACGTGATCGTGGCGGCATTTTGTTTCGGGAATATTATTCCGAACGAAGTAAGTGTCGTTAAAATTCAGTCGCAGAGTGCGACGTGATTACAATAAGAGATTTTTCCCTAAATATACAATGCGATTGTACAGTGCGCTACAATAGAATTTTACATCAAACCCTCTGCGATGAAAATGATTATTTGAATATAAAATATGAGTCAGAAATTCATGTGAATTTTGAACTGGATGAAACATTTTTGTACAAAGGATACATCAAGTAGTAATTAGGATCATTGTGGAAGAAAACAAATATCGATTAAGACGCACAGAGAGTTCACTGACGCAAAAGCGCAATTTGGCGTTATGCAGCCGACAGTTGCGGCTTCTCGCAAAATTCAACCTGTCGGTAAATTGTAGTGCACAAGGCAGATATCAAAGGATTTCGCATAATGACATGTAATTTTCAAAATGACTGCGTGCGCAAATTCTTACCGACTGCCTTTTTAATCACGGCGCTGCCGATGCCGCGTGACAACCTATAGACCACATGTTCAAATACATTAAATCGCCGTTTACCCTTCGCCTTCTTCGTCTCGGCGCCTATATAGCACGCGACATTAATGCTAGGGTTGCAAATTTGCCATCAATCAATCTTTGATTGGAATTTCAATTGTATATAAATAGAATCTATTTGTATATAGAATACCCTCGCACCTATCGCGAAAGTCTGAGACTGGTATTAGCATTCTACAACTTCCAAAATCTTTCTCCTCCTTTGCTTTATCCATACATCTGATAAGTTGAGATATTCGAATATATCTAAAAATTCAATGTAAACATTTGACAGTTAAGGATATAAGTAGCAGAAGTAGAGAAAAGTATTGAAATTGTATTTGTCTAAAATGGATAGCCATTTATAAACTGAGACTAAGTTTGAAATATTTTGCACTGAATATCCAAATTTCTTGAAAAGGCAGTGGCGGGGTGAAAGCGAGTAGAGGAAGTCGCGCAGGTTCTGTGAACTTCACAATCTATAAAACCATTTAGAAAGGTATACCAAAAATACTGTATATAAAGGTACCTTGAATGTAAAAAAGCATTTGAAAATGTAACTACACGCATAGAAATTTAGTTACATAATACGTTTATACCGATATTACAGTTTAGTATAATCTTTTTCGATTTAGGGAAATCGGGCATGTATATCAAAAATTGGAATAATTCTTTCACATTTTTAAAAAGAGAGGATTCTGAAGTTTGCTAAAGTTTATACTAAAAATTATGAGCCATTCGAAAAGAATGAGATGGATAAAAATACGAAAAGGACAAGTTCGTAAACCCGTCGTGAATCACGGTCAATTGACACTGCACAATTACATCACATAAATAGACACATTATCATTATCAGTATTTGTATACATAACACTGTAGAATACACATTCGCTGAGGTAACTACTAACTAAACTTTTATTTATTACATAGTACGCATACATATACATAAAACAAGCACCCCACGCAAATCACGCCGTTGACAGGGGTTTGGAGATTCCTTATATAGTAAGTGATGAAAGTTTTTGGAATTGTGAGAAACGGTATGGTGCTTAATAACTCGACTTAAAAACATTCAAAATTAAAAGTAAAAACAGTAAAATATTGTGTTTTAATAAGTTCAAAACTGGGATACAATTAGATTCAAAAATATCTATAGGTTTTTAGTTTTTTTTTTCAGTTACACTGAAAAACATGTTTGCATACATGAATCTTGATCAGTTTAGCGGGAAACACGAAGTTCTTAGAGTCACATCGTGAGCGCTCGGCTATGAGGTACGATCGGCGGATTCGGCTAACCTCGAGAGATTATTGGAGCTATTCGGATTTTTTGATATAGTGATTTGCAATTTCGTAAACTGAAGCTTACAATTTCTGTTAGCGTCGATTACAGAAAATAAAAATATCTCTTATATTTCTTTTCGCTTTCTCATTGACCATATTATTTTGTATAATATTTGTATTAACTTATGTACCTCAAGCTATTAATTTCTGCAATTGCTTTTATATTATTTGATAATATAATTATAAATTTTTATTCTACTTTTTAATACATGAAATATCAATCTTTGCTATTAAATATACCAATTCTTGTTCTCAAGATAATAAGTTTTGATATGCCAATTTTAATGTTTCGTAAGTACGCTAACAATAATTTTTATATTTACACGATTTCCCCAAATCGTAATCGACTATATCAATTATGAGTATTGAAATAGCAAATAATGCTATATACTTTCTTTCAGTGTACAGTGTTTTAAAAAGTTTGCGGTAATGTGACTAATGTGTCATGAAGAAATCGCGTTATGCATGTGCAGGATATTCCTTGGAACTTTAGCATATTTCACGTGCTTCAGAATATTTTAACGTACTTCAAAATATTTCAACGCCGAAAAAAATTCTTGCATCCAAAGAAATGCATTTCTTTGTTTCTATTTCTTTGATAAAAAGAAAACCGTTTTCTTAATAGACCTTTTCATCCTAGACGTGGCCAGTGCGCGCGTGCCGAAATTTTACGTCTTTTCCGGATTTTTCGAGCATTTTTATGTCGAAATGTATGGCAAATATTGTCAGTAAAGACAATAGAGAAAAATAATTGTGTAAATAAAAGAGCTTTTGAACGTCGGAAAAATCTGAAGTATATTTAGAAGAAAAAAAACGGCGAAAAAAGTGCGAAAAGTGCGGCGACCCGCCCCATTTTTTACATTTCTCGGCACTTGCCATCTGCAAAAAAATGTTTAAATATCACGGAAGATGATGTTCGAGGAGAAAGATTAGTGCACGCAAAACAGTGCAAGATCAGAGTATTGAGCAGCTTAAATAAAGGCTGAAATGCAGAAAACGAGCTTTAAAATGGAAAAAATGTGATTTTGTGGAAAGGTTCGTTGAGGTTATGTTTTGCAGGTGTTAATCTGTTCTTTTATTCATGAATATCTTTGCTAATATTTATTTAAATATTAAATGAATAATTGTAATCAGGTTTACGAATTTCCTAAATAGTTGAATAAAAATAAAATGTATTTAATACTTTCATTTGAGCACGCAAAACTATTATATGTATATACATTTCTAACAGCTATATCTTAAAAAGGAAAGTCTATCAGGATATTCATTTCACCGGGAAATTATTAAAAAATGACATAGAGTTGTTTAAACTTTAAAAAGAGAACTAGAAACTTTAACATTGTGTTATAATATATTCATAAGAATACTAAATATGAACTCAAAAAAGTTGCGAACTGAAAATTCTGCAAATAATAAAATTCGTGTGAATATTCACTCCGATTTTTCAAGTCAAATATTCAGTTCTTTCATGGAGCCAAAGTATATTCGTTAAACGAAATACTAATAAATTTTCCCTCTCTCACATACAGCGGTTAGAAATATATAAATAAAATAGTTTTGCATACTCAAGTGAAACTATTAAATACATTTTATTTTTATCAAAACATTTAGGAAGTTCGTAAACCTGATTAAAATTTTTGATTTAATGTGTAAATAAATAATAGCAAAGATATTCATGAATGGAAAAAAGATTAATAACTGCCAAACATGACCTCAACTAACCTTTCCACTAAATCACGTTTTTTCATTTTAAAGGTCGTTTAATGTTTTTCACCCATTATTTAAGCTGTTCACTGTGTTCTTGCACTGTTTTGTACAATTATTTTTCTCCTGGAAATCATCTTCCGTGATTTTTAAACATTTTTTCGAAGGTGACAAGAGCCGACAGTTATAAACAATTTCGCCGTTTTTTCTAAATACACTTAAGATTTTTCTTACGTTTAAAATCTCTTCCATTCACACCATTTCTGCTCGTTTTTGCTTTTATTGGCAAGATATGCCATACTTTCTGACACAAAACTTGTCGAAAAATCCGGAAATCACGGACAATTCCGGGACGTGCGCACTAGCGACGTCTAGGATAAAAAGGTCTATTGTACTGAATATTGTTTAAAACCAACAAACTCGTGCATCGATTCAAAGAAATAATTTCCTTAGTTGCCATTTCCTTGAAGCAAAGAAATTTTTTTTGGCCTCAGAATGTGAGATAATTAACTGACGGAATTGATATCTTTAAAACCAAAAAGGTAGTTGCCTTGAATCCCGTTTTTGTATCCAAAGAAATATTTCAATACCGTTGTTCTAATAGAACATGTCATTATAGTCGAATAAAGTAATTTGCTCACTTAACTAATCATTTATTTACTTTGAGGATATATTTCTTTTGATAATAGAGTGAAGTGATTTATTTCCAATAAACATTGCCTTCAAGTGGAGAAATATATTTTTGAAGTAACTCCATACACCATGCATACAAAAAAATAGTTTGTGATACACGTGCGCACATCCGATTACTACTCGTTTTATTGCAGCATTTGCCTTCAGCTCTTCGCACTCATTTTCGTTTTCGCACTCTCTGGCTTGATCGCTAACCTCCGACTCATACTGCGAGCCTGCGGCTCATGCTGAAAGTTTCACAGTCTTCGGTAATCGACTATTTTACGTACTTATACCACAAATAGCTATTATTTCTACCGAGTACTTTGGAAGATATGCCACCAGGTGCGCAGAGTTTATGGGCTAGTAATATAAATGGATTCTCCAGTCTTTAAATTAGCAATACATTTTCACTACAAATATAATCTGAAAAAATGTGGTAATTGGTGTTTATTGGTATTCCTAAGCATTGAACAGTTGCCTCTAAAAAGTAGAACAAATAATTTCAATCAAGAGTACTTGAAATTCTTTTTTCTACTTCGCGAAAATGAAAATAAGTATATTATTATAAATTATAATCACTATAATTGCATTACATGTTTTTATCAATAAACGGGTCTGCTTATCTGTGTACTTAACTATTCAAATTTTGTAAATCATACAAGAACTTGTTTTATTCGATTAAATTGTTCTTTGAATCAGTTAATATTTCATCAACTCTGTTACGTATTTTTTAAAACATTATGCTGCATCTTAAAAACCAATAATATCTATTTCCATTTAAAACAATTTGTTTGTTACAAAGAAATTTTTATTTTATCAAAAAAATAAGTTCATTTGAATTAATGTATCATATCTTTGATTCAAAAATCTTTTTACTCAGTCCGAGTTATATTTATTTGAATCTAATAATTGTCGTCCTGAAGTTACGCCATACTTCTTTGCATCACAGAATTCAACTAATCATATCAAATACTTATATTTTTTACATTCGATAAAAAATCTCTATCGCTTAACGAATATTTCACAGTTTCAAGTAAATATTTATATGTCTTAAGCATTGCGTTTCTCAGATCCAAATAAAACATTTCTTTAATCTGAAAAAATATTTCTTTAGCCACATTCTACTCTACCATTTCTTTAAGTCAAACCCTTTGATATAAATAAGTTTTTTCTTAGTAAAGGTGCTTAAAAATATCTCAAATGTACTTAAGATATTTTGCGTCAATATACTCACTTCACCAGTTGTCAACCCCTATTGCCATTCCTGGCACACTTTACAGACACGAAAAGAGAGACTTTTTTGGACATGCAAAACCAATGATTTCGTTAGCCTAAATGCTTTAGAGTGCTTTAGTCTTGAATTGGGGGTGAGGGTCGAGCTTTACCATGCGATTCACATGCTCTTTTCATCATCATGTCTCAAAATGGGCTAGTTTATCGACGAAAATGTGTTAGGACTAAAATTATAGAACAGAAAATTCTCTATCAAGATTCTATAGAGAAACCCTGATTTTTGTATTCTAACTAGAGATTTTTGGCAGCTGTCTAAAACAATTGAAAGCAGTTTTTATCCGCTAATCGATCATTTTTATCGATGGACAGATAAACATAGCTGCCAACTGTTTCACACTGTTTTCAATTTTATCTGGTGGAAATAAAATTTATTTTTACATAGAAAAACGCTAGGGCAACAAAACTATCTAAAGTTAAGATAAAAAGCTCGAGAGTTTTTCGGTTTGTCTAAATGTATTTTATTTATTGAAATAATTTAAGCTACTGTTTATATTTGACTGAGAATGTGTTAGTTACTTTATTCACGAAAATCTTGTGAAGACTATTATAGAATTAGAATTTGGAAGTCTGGGCTTATTTTAGCCAGATATTTACACAAAATTGAAAAGTAGCAGTTTTTAGACGAAAAAATTTAAACTGACTTTTCAAATAAATGACAATATTGCATAAAGTTGCCTCGATAACGCTTAAATGAAGAGCTGAAACATGTAAGACAAAGGAAAAGTTTGCTCAGCTTTTTTCTGCACATGATGCACTTAGTATTCAGCCATAAATGTTTTCTAGAGTTTTATATTTTATAAATAGTCCTAAAATATTTTTTAAGTTTTCTTGCGACAAATAATCCATTTTTATCACACCGCGTGTTTCAACCTTCAAGACAATACAAAAACTTGCAGCAGCTCTAATATAGTATAAAACAGCAGTTACTGGAAAAAAATAAACTCTGAACACTTTATAAATTACCCCTCTGAAACAAGCTTAACTAATTACAGATATGTGTTTTCACGAATCTGTGAGTTCTTCTAATAATCATGTTTTTTATGTCGACTTCTACCCACTTCTGCAGCTAATTGACAATCATTTTGTGAAGTTTATTATCAAATTCAAACTGACGTAACGTGGCGAGGGAAAACCCTTAAGCCAGTACTATGAGGTCAAAAAAGAGACAGGAAAATCACTCACTATAGTACTTTCGGTTTATACAACTGAGGCACCAATTCCATAATAAAGCATGAATTTAATCAGACTGTCCACTAGTACGGAATTTATCGTAAGAACTCATTTCTAGCTCGTCCAGGGTTAGTATTATACGGAAAATTCCGTAAACTGTGAAGTACCGAATTTAATTGTTCCTCATTTGTCTTGTACAATGGGATTTAGGAGTCAATGTAGATGTGTAAAAGCTGAATTAACATGTACTTTTAATCTATTATGTGCTTTTAATGGCCAAGGTAAAGGACGTCCCTCAAGTGGACAGAACCACAACGTATTTTTTGAAAAAAATTTATTCTATATTTTATTGCTATTTTAGTGCTAATTAATGCCCAAATATTAAATTTAGTGCTTTTTATTTTTTTTTAAACCCGTGGTTCTGCTAGCTGGAAGTCAAGCTGCAAGAACCACGC
>JAAAKG020014175.1:0-20774 GCA_010014905.2 Druon quercuslanigerum | reverse complement strand
CATCTTGCACTTATTTTTATTAAAATTGAACAAAAATTGTTATTGCAGGAAAAAGTACCGTAAAAATAAAAAAATTTTGAATTTAAGGAAAAGCGGAAAAAGATAAAAGAATTATGGATAATTATACAATATTATGATATGTGACTCAAAAAGAGGCCCGGCACGGCGTTTTCTGAATTTCAGTATTCCAATCGACACCATTAACTGAATTTTAGATAATTAATTAAAATTTTTAACAATTCTTTGTTTGCAAAAATAAAAAGATCATATGCAAATTATTCAAGAAAAACAACAAAAAACTGCAGAAGATGAATCATTTTGAGGTTAACGGTGTTTCGCCAAATCACAGCAGATATATCCCTTATTCGAAATCTCTATAAATTTTTAAAGTGAAGGGCTTTCTTTCCGACTAGGATTCAGTGGAGTCAGACATTTTCTTAGTGTTTTCTGAGACTTTAGATATCACATATTACTTTTTATTTATCGGAGACACACAAGCTGTCGAGAGGAAATCCTGGCAAGCTGGTTAAGCTTCTCACAAAGACGGCTTTTGGACGAAACCCAGAGCTCAGTTACAGAACCACAGAAACGCATTTCCTGATTCCAATTATTCAGGATCAATAAACACGTAATAGCATGTACAAGAACATCATACGTAGAAGGGCTATCCAGTGTTCACTCGTTTGTAAACATGAGCACTCTCTTGCTGGAGTGACGTGATCCCTTTAGAGAACTTAAACACTATTTTACACTTAACGGGCATTATTCCTCAAATGCACCACCCTAGACAAGTACATTTTTCTGATCGTACTTAAGCGTTCAAGTGGATACCACCAATTTTAAATTTTAGTTACGATTCATAATCTTTTTAATCAAAACTCAACACCTCAATAATGTGCAGAACTCTTGAAAATGAAACCAATAATCCAAAGAGCAAATTTGGACAACCATCATAAACTGTTCATATTGCAATTTAAATAGAAATAAAAATTTGCGTAATTAAATAACGAAAAAAAAATTTTTTTTCGTATACATAAACAAGAAAGATGAACGAAAAATGAGATTTTGACTTGAATCCCAGTTACCAGGGAGAGTTCATCGTCGTTTTATTGCCGTTTCTGCCTGCCTAAATATTTCTTGCCTTACTAAGGGTGCTAAAACGTTAGTGATTATTTTTTACTATTTTTTTTTTAATAAAAATTTGATGCAAATCAAGAAGAGAAGGAAGGGCATTTGGTTGGAAGGCTTCTCATTTTTCTTTCCTTTTTTTATTTTTGCAAAAACAAGAATTTTATTCTTTTCTTTTTTAAGAAAATTTTTATCTTTTTCAAATTTTAATAAAGTCATTTTATTGCGGTTGTCCAAATGTGGTCGCTCAATTCTTAGTTTTATTCTCAAGAATTCCGCACATTAATTACTTTGATTAATGGACGTTAAATAGAATTTTTAATTTGATTTCAATCACTCAAATGGCCATTTTCAAAGGCAGTAATGTACGCTTTTTGAAGTATCTACATAAATTACTTTAAAATATTCATCATAGACCATAGGTTCTACATAATTTATTTTTCACGAAAACCTCTCGAATGTGAATCAGAAGGGCGAATATTTCAAAGTCGATTTTTTTTCTAGAGCTTCAAAAAACCGCAAAGAACTTTTTTGACATATTACTCAGGTAATGAGCTTTAATTAAAAAAATCATAAACTAAAACCAAACTGAGAAATTGACAGTTTCCGCTCGTAAGTGCGAGTACGATCACACTCGAGAAATAATTGGGATCAATCAGGCTATGAAGTTGACTTATTAAAAACAAAATTAAAAAGTGAAAAATTCCAAGTTTCAACGTTTTAAAATTGAGACATTTTAAATA
This sequence comes from Druon quercuslanigerum, assembly GCA_010014905.2. Classification (NCBI taxonomy): domain Eukaryota; kingdom Metazoa; phylum Arthropoda; class Insecta; order Hymenoptera; family Cynipidae; genus Druon; species Druon quercuslanigerum. The sequence goes on along the minus strand of JAAAKG020014175.1, from coordinate 18,903 downwards.
CAGTAATTTCAAAGTATTAAAAATAATTTAACTCAAATTGTATGTATTTAACCCTAGGAGCACACTGTGGTTAACTCAGCCTCTCATCGATTTTTGTCAGGAATATCTTTTAAGGCAGACATTTTAGCCAGAAATATCAAAAATTGAAAAAATTTCTATGCTTTAGAAATTCTTTTAGTTTAAAAAATCTGTTCTTTTTAAATTATTTTTTTATGTAAGAATAATTCCAACGATGTTTTTAAACTACACAAATTATTTCTGCAATGCACATGGTCTCACTGACACATTGTGTGGTCCGTGATCGAAAAAAATAGATAATTTCCATTTCAAGGCCTTATAAATTAGAGAATATATTTTAATAAGATGATAAAAATTCTATAAAAATAACAGGTCATAATTTAACAACTTTAAGTTAAAGGCCGTGTCTAGTCGTCCCGAAAATCCACACCCTTGGTAAATTAAAAGTTTATAATAACAGAGCCATACAAAAAAGTGAGGAAATCAAAAAAGTGACCTGCGTCGTGCTGTAGTGTTGTTCGAGATGAGTCGAAATTCTGTAATCTTCTGCTTACCAGTTTTTTTTTCCTTTTGACCTTGAATTTTGAGTCGAGGTTGAATTTTTCTAAGTTTGCTACCTAGCATTTAGAAATGTTTTTTCAATTGTTGAGTTGATCTTTTCTTAGCGTTTATGTTAAAAGATATATTCTAAGATTTAGGGAGGGGGAGATTTTTATTTTGAAAGTTAATAAAAAGAAAACTATAATCTTTTAAGATAGCTAACATTTTTCTCGTGAGCAAATAAACGGATATTAGCAACTGAGACGTCAAAATTTTTATTTATGAATGTCTATCACAGAAATATGCTTTTGAATTTACAGAAATGAATTTTTTAATCAGAATCTCATTTGTTTGTAAAAAAGCCGAGATTTTTTCTACTTATAAAATTTTTTTATCTCACGTTGTTTAATGTCGCCCAAACAATTTTCTTGTAAAAGTTAATAACAAGCAAATATCAACGAAAATTATAAGAATTACATCGTATTTCTTTCAGCTTTTCTCTCCGAAAGTAACGCAGAACAACGTGAGATGAAAAATTTGTTGAGTAGAAGAAATCTCTAATTATTTATAAACATATGAGATTTTTATTAACAAACTTATTTTTGTAAATTCAAAAGCATATTTCTATGATACACAAATAAAAATGTTGACGTCACAGTTGGTAATATCCGTTTATCCGTTTAAGAGAAAAATGTTAGTAACGCTGAAACATTATAATTTCCTTGTTACTAACTTTTTTAAATTTTTCTTCACTAACTTTTTAGAAAATATCTTTTAGCTGGTGAGCATAAAAAAGTTATAAGCAAAAAGGTCTAAAATTTTGGATTTTGGCTAAACTTGCCCAATACTAAAATATTATGTAGGTCGCTTTTCTGGCTCCAGACTATTTTTTTTTTGTGTGGGTGTGTAATCAGTTATATTTTTTTAGGGATTCGTAATTCAATAATTTAAAACTGAAAGCAACTTTAAAGAAACAGATCTTGCAACTAAAACCTTAGAAGTTCTGCCATTTTCAGCCATAAACTGTTTGTAATTTAACGTTTGTATACTTTTAAACCGGAAGCTATTGAAATTGAACACTCTTTCCATCTCAATTTATATCCTTTTTTCTATGATTATGTTTCAAAATTGACTAATTTTAAAACCATCGGAAATAATAGGTAGGATAAATATCAAGTTTTAAAAATATATACTTTTGGAATTAAAATACTTGATAATGATCATGACATCGTATATTCCAAATAAACAATCTATTGCTGATTTATTCGAATTTTTATTATCTTCATACGTAATCCCTTCAAACTGGAAGCATAAAAAATTGTATAAATTTTCATTTACAGCCGTGAAAACGAAATATTTTTGAAAAAACATAACACTTTTTGATCAATTTCAAATAACAACTAGGAGCAACTGCCATCTATGATAGTGACATTAGCTTTTATTAGAAACCTAGTACTTTACACCTATAACCACGTTTTACGATCTTGAGCTGAGTGGCTACAGGGGACGACGAAATCACAACGGCAGACTATCGAAACCCTCGTGTGTCTTGAGGATATGGAGCGACACAAGAGTGATAACTCTCTGCATCCTGCCATCATCTCTCTGACTCCTCTGAATGTACACGTTTATTTTTTTGAAATAAGATGTAAATAAGCACTAAAGGGTATCACAATAGAGGTGCAAAAATATTTAATCCAAAATCAGCTTTTAAAATATATAAAATGAAACGTTATTAAATTAAAACTTTTAACTAAAATATGACACTATTGTATCATATTTTGCTCTCTTTGTATTTGACACGTATCAAAAGATCCTACTAACATTTTCCAATTCGGCAGAAATTTTTGAATCACTTCTTTTATAAAAGATAAGAAAATAGATTTTTCTGATAAACCACAAAAAGGAACGTGAAAAAACGAGCCATCTCCTCAGCCACAAACTGATATTAGATCACATCAGTCCACTCGAAAAGAATATTAACTTTCGTTCACACAAAAAGTTGTTTAGAAACCTATCTAAAGTTTACTAATAATATTAATTATCGCTATTTTTTGGTAGAAACAAGCGTTTTTTGTTTTATTAGATATCTTGCATTTTGCACTAAACTTCATCAGTAGTAATAATTGAGTTCTGTGAAAGCCACTTAATTCAAGATAATCTGGTGGGTAATGATATTCCCTGGCAATGCTAATCTGCTCATTTCTATTCATTAAATTTTCACCAGGTAAAGTTAGCTGGGCGTCGCGTCGCGTCGACGAGGGTTCTATTACCATGCAACTTTCAAAGAACTCCATACGAAAACGGTATACGTAGCTGATGGTGCAGAAGAAATCGAAAGTCCCGAGACGTGCAAACAAGATCATCGGATGTGGGCGGTTATTCTATATTTCCTAATACTATAGGTTTTCTAGAAAATGTTCCTTCACATGGTGACATCAAAATCGATGAACTTTGTCCAGCACGCTTTTATTCAAATTAATAAATGCTATTTCAATTACGTATGTAAAACTGAAAATTTAACTATAATCGATAAATTACATTGTGTGTGGTTGAACTAGTGATGCCTTCCAACTAGACAATGCAATAAAATTCACCTTCAATATTTTTTAGGGAACTCAACGACAAGGAAAGCAATCTGGTCCTAAAAATTCAGTCAATAAAATCAAGAAAAAGCGAAACGTGCTTGAATTTTGTCTAACATTTAGATTTTGTTCATATATTACTTCGACATGTTCAAGAAATATATTTTATTTGAAAATTTTTCATTATTTGCACCTTCGTTCTAATCATTTTATTGCTTCTTGATCTTCTTTTGAGAAAGGAATAGAGAAAACGACCATGAGAAGACATTAGCATTAGAATTATTAGTGTAAACGCGATTAAATCAGAACATAATAAAACCGAATCAAAACCTAAAACTAAAAATTAGAACCTATTCGACAAAGTGGGTTAAGCGTTCAAGAATTTTAATACAGAGATAGGAGCGAGTAGTAATTTTTTAATAGCATTATCACCATCATAATTCAACAAGCGATTTTCTATATAATAGAAAATAGTCTAAATTATAATTTTCGTAAAGTAAATCTTTTACAAATGTAATTGTTTTCAATTTATAGGAACAAGTAAATCGAATACAATCTGAAGACCTTTTCGGTCTAGAACCTACAATTCTGAACCGATTTTAAAATTTCCTTAAAAAACAAGTAGCAATAAATTTCTAAAAAGAATGTATACGACTGTTTTAAATTCATCTCTAGGCTTACTAATAATAATATATAAACAAGTATATTACTATCAACATATCGATATTAAATGAAGAACTTCTGTTCATTTTTGAAACAAAAAATATTTCAAATGTTTTAATTATTTTAGAAAAGTAATATAATATTTTCCTATTATATTTTTAGACCAGAAAATATTTAAAAAATTTTGTCTGAGTTAAAAAATGTCATAATTATAGAAGAACCACGATACGAATTTTATGTGTGCCAGGAAAAAAGAAAAATGTTCGAAAAAATTCCACTTGAGAGAATTCTCAAGTGAAAACAATTTAGGAATTTTCGCTCGGTATTTAAAGAAGCCTTAAAGTATGAAGACCACCTCTTTTATGTAATAAAAGAAATAAAAAAAATGGTCAAATTACGTCCTTTTAATAAAATGAAGACGCTTAAATTTCACTTTAAAATTTTATAAGAAAAAGTATGTAAATTTTACTGTGCTGCGAAAACACTCTGCAAAGATAATGAACAGAAATGGATAGGGGAAATTGTAAATAATATATTTGTTCCTACAATGCAGGTTTGGGGAATTAAATATGTTCTTTAAGATTACATCATTTTTCTATTTACATAATCTTGGCCATAATTAAAAATTACGAACCATCTAACATTGAGGAATTTTCTTTGACACTAATAAGCCCTTTTCCTAATCGTCCAGGGCTCAATTTAATGAAAATTGCGTAATGCTAGCCCTAGTGCTAAACCTCAACGGTTAGTTTTATGGAAAATTTCTCCATATACTAATCAGTTTCTTAAAATTGTGCAGTCTAAATAGGAAATTTACTGTTTTTTACGGAAAGGAATTTTTTCTTTCAAGGAATACTGTTCACAGTAAAAACCTGGAAATTAAACTTTTGTATAGTATTCTGATTATTCTGTGCAGATCAGAATTTAATTTGTTTTAAGAGTCTTAGGTTACTCAAGATATAAAAATATTATTAAATTAAAAATTAAAGCCAGTCGTCTAATTTGGAATAAAAAACAATTATTTTAAACCAAGCACTAATTTCCTACCAGAAAATACGGCATTTTCAACTGAAAGAGATAATTTTTCCTCCAAATACTAGGATTCTCATCCAAAAAAGAAATATAATAAAAATATAATTTCAGTTGAAAGAATTAATGTTTAAGTAAAAGTAAAATAAATTTTTCAACAAATTAGTTGAATTTTCAACCGAAGATATAACTTTTCAACTAAAATGAATTATCTTCAACCAAACCAATTTTTTCCTAAAAGAGGTGAATCACTTCAGAAAAATGTATTTATATAAATAAAATATAATAAGATAGATTGTTAACATTTTAGTGAAATTTTGAACCAAAAATTTAATTTTCCATGAAATGTGTGTATACCGATCAACTTTCAATAAAAAAGTTTTATTTTAAAGCAAGAAAGATTCTTTAGGCAGAGGCAAAACAATTTTAACCAGTTCTATTCATAATAAAAACAGATGAAATTTCTACCAAAAAGATGAATTTTCACACATAAAAAAACGAATTTTCAACACTACAGTTGAATTTTCAATAATAACACAATTACTTTTAAACAAAGAAGTTTAATTTTATTCAAGCATTTCAGTTTTAAAAAAGAAAATAAATTTTTAACCTAAAAAGATAAAACCTCAGCAAAAAATGTGGCGTTAATACTTCTAAACAAAAAGATTTCATTTATAAATAAAAAATAGTTAAATTCATCTGAAAAAGACAAACATTTATTGAAATGCTCAACAAAGGATGAATTATTTTTAACCAAATAAAAAAGCTAAAAATGTGAATTTTCCTCAAAACAGTCGAATGTGTAACCCACAAATATGAATTTTAAACAGAAAAGGCCATTTTCAGACAAGCAGTTATATTTAAAAAAAAAGAGTTGAATTTTTAAGAAAGAAAGATTCTTCAGTCTAGAAAGGAAAAAAATGTTTAAACTAAATTGTTGAGTTTTCAAGCCAAAAACGCGAATTTTTTACCAAATACTTGACTTTTTCTCCCACAAATATTAATTTCAAACAAGAAAGTTTATTTTCAGCCTAATAGTCAATTTTTAAAAAAAAGAGTTTCGAATTTTTAACAAAAACAGATTCTTTAGCCTAGAAAAAAGCTTCTCGACTATAAATTTAATCATTGATTTATCAACTCAAAAAAATTTAATTGTCACATAAAAAATAGTTAAATTTAAACAAGAAGGAAGAATTTTGAATTAAATAGTTTACTGATCAATCAAAAAAGTTTAATTCCAAACTGAATAATGACTTAATAACCGTATTATTGAATTCGGAAACTAACAATGAGAAAGTGTACAATTTTAACAAAATAGTTGATTTTTCAACCTGAGAATATTAATTCTTCAGAAAGAAATTAACTTTTAATTGAATAGTTTTAAAAAGGATATTATTAAATTAAGGGGATTCACTTATTCGTCAGAAGTTAATGATTTTTTGTTAAAAATAAATGCAGGAAATTTCTTCGGAAGTTTTTGATTCTCAACTTCCACTCTCTTCATGCTTCAGGGGAACTAGTGGAGGAAACTGAAAATTTTTTAAATTAAAGTTTAAAATATTTTCTTTGAAACGATACCAAAAACAGAAGAAGATATTCGCTATTTCTCGTATTATCATCAAAAATGTGCAAGCATGTCTCAGAGCAAAAGCCGTCATGCCAGCATTTTTTATGATAAACCGAAAACCAGCAAACATTTTATCTCGTTCTTGCGCTCGTTTCAAAAAGGATATTCTAGACTTTAAATAAGAGAAGTTAAAATTTCTTTCCATTATCCATCCTGAAACTTGCTGAAAGTGGAATTGATAATCGAAAATTGGTTAAGTTACAGAAAATTGGTCTGTCTTTTTCAGATGCCTTCTCGGTCCCTAAGTATCGAAAATAGTTAAAGTAGGGCTCAATGGAAGAGAAATTGAACCTCTCCGGATCAAAAGGGGATACAAGTGGATTCAGCCTGAGAATTATTGTCCAGAAAGTCAACTTTTAAAATCGTTCGAATGTGAATTTCAAGGACTAGCACTTTTACAGAATTTCAAGGCACATATTTTTTTCCTTTAGCAAATGTTTGTAGGTTTTACAGTTTTTAAGTAATTGATAAAAACTAGATTTTTCGAAAGCAAAAAATTTCAAACTTTTTTCACTTTAACTCGCGCTAACTTAATTTCCAGAATTTGTCAATATAATTAATATTAAATTAAATTTTCAAGTCCCTTAAAACTAGCTAAAGAAGAAAAACGTAAATATTTTAATAAACAAAAAAGTTGTTAATTGTTTTGTAAGGCTTTGCAAAAGTCATGAATTGCAACCTTTAAGCCCTTCGTTTATCGAGCGAATTTCAAACAACGAAAAACTTTCACTGACAAAGTTGTTTATTAAGGTTCGAGGAAGTTTTCTGGAAATTTTCAGATCAATCGCTTTATTGGTTAAGAAATGATGAATGTCTTAAATTACAAAAAGAAATCTTCTGAAACCGTTTGTATTTTTCTTCTAAAATATACTATAAATGATGCAAAGAAGCAGTGAATGGATTATTTCTTAGAATACCTGCAAAAGTATTATTTTTGTGACAGTTTTATTTTAGTTAATAACCTACTAATTTAAGAAAAATGGTAAAGTGGATGTTTATGAAAATTACGGATTGCAAAATCCAACCTCTTTTCTCTTTAATACGCTTGAACTAGAGAAACTTTCGAAAAGTCCCCCACCTTGAATTAGATTAAAAGCTGCCAAACTAAAGGACGCAAAAAATCTCTATAGTTACGTAAGTCCTAAAGGAAAAGAATTTTTCGAAGAGTATTTTTTAAAAGTAAAAATTCAGAGCCGAGATGCCAAAGAAACTGAAGGATTGACGAAAATGATTAAAAGTAGTTAAAAATAAAGAATTAGTTTAATAATTTAATGTTCAAAATGTCTAATAAATCAGTTATTTCAGTGATGATATCTTGAGTATTATTTTGTTATCAGATTTGACTTTCACGTCCGCTGCAACACGTTCGTAGACAAGGAGGCACTTGCAGGAGACCTCCGCTTCTAATTTAAAACATTCATAATTTTTCATCCATTAATGCGATTGATCTAAACCTTTTCAGACAACTTACTTGAACCTTAATCAACAACTTTGGCACTGAAAGTTTTCCGTTGCTTGAAATTCGATCGATAAACGAACCGCTTGAAGGTTAAAATTCATGATTTCTACAAAGTCTTGAAGAAAAATTAACAACTTTCTTGTTTATAAAAATACTCGCGTTTTTCTTCCTCGAATAGTTCAAGAAGACTTTAACATGTAATTTTCTTTCAACAGAGTCAAAAAAAGTCAAAAATTGGCTAAGTTAGGACGAGTTTAAGTGAAAAAAGATTGAAATTTTTTGTTTTTAAAAAATCTATTTTTTACCAATTTATTCAAAAACTATAAAACTTACAAATTTTTGCAAGAAAAAAGATGCGCCTTAAAATTCTCTACAAGAATCAGCTTTCAAAATTTAAGTTCGTACGATTTTTATAATTGACTTGCAGGACAATACTTCTCAGACTTAATCCACGCGTATCCCCTTTTGATCCGGAGAGATTCAATTCAATAGCCTTTCTAACGGGTTAAAAAATGTCTTCTTAACTTAATGTTTCGAAGAGTGATTTACTTTTTGCGATAAACCTGTTTTTAATCCTAAAATCTGTGTGCAATTGGTGAAAATCACGTTGTTAAGTACAATATCGAGAATTCTGGCGAAAGATTCTTATCTTAAGCAGTATTTGCTCTCGTATGTAATATACGTTACTAAAAGACGGCTCGACTGACGCTCGAGCAACTGATTTTCTCCTTGGTCACGCTTCCACGTTTTTTATGATAACTCAAGAAACAGTAAACCTTTTATTATTTTCTTGCGTTCGTTTCTAAGAAGATATTTCAGACTTTAATTTGGTGAAGTTTAAAAATGTTTTCATTCTCTCCTCTGACGTATTCTGAAAGTGGAAGTTGATAATAAAAAATTGTTTAAAAACAGAAAACAGATCGGTCTTTGAAGAGGTAGTCGCTTTCTAAAATAAATATGTTTTTAATTCTAAAATGTTTGCGCAATTTTATTATAATAGAAATTCATGTAAAAAAATCGCCTAACGTAGATCCTTATTTTTAATAATCCGCCCCGTTTTAGCTAGAGAAGGTATGTTATTTCTGCATTACCTTCAAATAAGACATTACCAGAACGAAACGAAGCGGAAACATCTTGGATGTTTCCGTGGGAAGATTAAAACGACTGAAATGCCCTCCGTGAATAATAACTCTGAATTCCAACTTCCTAACCAGCGGTTATATAAAGGCTCACTTCTCTACATCAAGTAGACAATATTATTTACCCAAATTTTTAAAGAAATTTTAATAAAAAAAAAAAAAGGTTTTCAATATTTTTCATGTTTGTTTCTGTCTTACGCAAAATTTGATTTTAAGAAATTTAGAAGGGCGGATTAAAATCTCAATTTGTATGTCTTCTTAAACGCACAGAATAAGATTTAAATCAAATTTTCGGGTCATGTGAATATTATTGTTGCTATCGCTTCTTGGACATCTTTTAACAAGATTTATATTAAATTTAAAATAATGGTTAGAGAACTTTTTTATAGATTTAAAAAAACCTTTTTTTCATAAAATTATGAAATTATGATTTTTTAACGTTTATAAATCCGTAAATTTACTGTTTTTGCGTAAATGTTATTCTAATAATAATAAGCATTTAAAATAATAATTTAATAAAATAAAATCAAGAACACCGAAAAAACGATGTTCTAATATGAAGAGCGTCCTTTTCTTACAGGCATATTCTAACCGAAGAGAGAAAATATTCTAAAAATGAGAGTATAATTGGAGAAGAAGCAATACGCAAAGAAAAATGCGTTTTGCTCTGTTCAATAATTTCTTTTTTATAACACCCCCATGATTTCGGCCTATTTTCATGCCTGTGGAGCGGGCCTGCAACTCCGTTTTTCTCACGGTCTGAGTAGAAAGTCCTTTCTTCTCCCTAGGGAGTAGAAAAATGACGCCATCGAAAGAATTTGGATTGTATTCACGTTAGTCTGTGAATATCGTGTCGACGAAAACCATATTTCTTTAAAGGTTAATTTCTGTAAGGAGGTTAGTACAGGGAAACAGTGGCGCTATCTCCACAGTGAAAAATTCTGCCATTCGCCAAAATTTGGCGCGTGATTTAAAATTGAATTAATTTAATTTTGAATCGCACGCCAGATTACAGCCAATGGCAGAATTTTTCCAGCCGGAAGCAGGCGGCCAACTTTAAGATTACTGTGCAAACTTCACATTTCGTGTAATTTCATGTTTTAGTGCCAGCGTAAATGTCGCAATAGATATTAAAGATTTGTTTTTTTGTTTCCTAGCCTAGAAAAAATATTTTTCGTTTCAAGTGCTTTCCTCTGCCGCTTCGAAAAACGAAATTTCGGAACCGACTCACAGATATGAAAATTGCCTAAATCAGAGGGGATGTTAAAAAAAGTATCGTGTATGACTCGGGAGAGATCGTTTCTACCATAGAAAAAGACAGATCTCATACTAATTATACAATATACTATTAATGTTTCGAGCCACGTGTCATTGTAGCTTTTTTTTATTTTGGGCATTGAGTGTTTCGCTTTAAAGAAAATTTGTAAGTATAAAATAAACATTATTACATATCTCTCCTAAACACTTTTTACTTTCTCAATTTAACAGTATACTGAATTCTAGCTTTAATAATTGCAATACATTTACTCTTCAATTACAGATTTCACAAAGCACTATTTCAATATTTATTATGTATTAATTTTATGCAACCACACCAAAATAGTCTAAGATTAATTATACCCTATTATCGTATGTACAATAATGCATATTCTTAAGGTAAGAGGGCCGCCTATTTAGGTTGCAAATATTCTTCAACTTAGTGGGAAATTCTTAAAATTATAATATCGTTATTTTCAGTGAAGGAAAAGACAAATACGCTATAAACACTCGTTATTTGATGAGGTAAAAATTAGTAAACAAACACTTGTAGATTTGTGAAAAGAAGGCGCTTTTTTTCTCATATGTTTTTGTGGAAAAACTGTTAAAGCATTGGGATTCTACTGTGAATAGGTAATGAAGTCAGTTTATCATGACTTAAATGAAACGTTTACAAAATTTAGACTTAAAGCTAGTAATCCTCAATTTGGCCAACGATTATTGAAAAGTATTTGAGAGTACAATTGGGAGTAATTCTGCTATGGTAGCAATTACATTTAATTTAATATTTATATAAATATTTAAATTTTAAGCTTGTTTATTATAAAATGTTGTGTAAATGAAATTTTTTTATCTATTTGAAACCTTACAAAAACAAAAAATACATAAACTAATTTTCACGAATCAAAAAACATATTTTTTACAGTGCATATTTATTAAAAAAATGTTGGGTTGTTCGTATATTTTATCAGAAAAGTAAACATACGGATTAATAAACGTTAAAAATGCATAATTTCACAAATTTATTGAAAAAACTAGTTTTTTTTTAATTAAAAAAAATGCTCTGACGATTATTTTAAATTTGATATAAATCTTGTTGAAATATGTCCAACAAACGATAGAAACAATCAAATTTATAGTACCCAAAATTTGATTTAAATCGGATTCTTCAACACCGTGTTAGCATAGTGTGATACAAAATGAGGTCTTCATTTTCAACAGTTTATTTCAAATTTTAAAGTTTTATGGAAAAATCCAGTTTACGTTGTTATGACACCTAAAATTTTAACAAATAATGAAACATGAAAAAGATGGTCTACAATACTTTGGACGATAAAACTTATATAATCAATCCAGATAAGTGTGCCTGATAAAAAATTGAACTTTTATATTTTTCGAAAGCTACTTTCTGAATTTCTTCCTTTTGATAAAAAAATACTGCCTTAAATTCTCTTTAATTATAAGAAAACGGTTCAGAGTTTCCGATATTCCTATTTGGGTCTAAAACTGAATTGTTGTTTTTAATATTTTTTTAAAATATCCATTAAAGGCTAAAAAATGCTTACACGCTAGAAGAATATAGGGGAAGTAATTAATATAAATAAAAGTGGGACGATGGTCGTGGGGGCTAAAGCGCAGGCTTTGGACCCACTCTGTCGGCTTGCGGGTTCGATTCCCGCCTCGCACGAGTTTGTTCATCTCCGGAAAGACGTGGGACCGGTACCTCTAGAGAAAAAGGTTCTCTAAGTACTTTAGGCTGTTGCTCTTGGTGGTTCGGAACCCACCTTAAACTTTAGGTCCCCCTCCCTCCACCAAAAAGGGTGTGGGAGGTGTATTAAGAGGAAGAGGTTTGACCAACATTGTTTCTGTGACCGGATAAAGGGTTGCCTTTCCGCGTCCACGAAACATCGAAAAGGGGAAGGTGTTTCACCAACATTATTTCTGTAACCGGTCAAAGGGGTACGTTCCGCGCCACGAAACGTTGGAAAGATGACGGTTTTGACCAACATTATTTCAGTGCACGGTCAAAAGGGTGCTTTCCCTCCCCTAAGAAAGTTTGGAAAGGGTAAAAGATTTAACTAATATTATTTTATTTGACAGGTCAAAAGAGTAACGTCCCGCCCCCACGAGACCTTGGAAAGAGGGAGGGGTTTGACCAACATTATTTCTGTGATCGTTTAAAGGGATGCAAATTTTGAATTTTCCAATAAAAAAACTAATTTTTAATCAGATAGTTGCATTTTTAAACAAAAAGGAGGTGTTTTAAAACCAAGAAAAATTTTTTTCTACAAAAAACACGAATTTCCCAAACATAAACATCAATTTTCAGCAAAAACTGGAAAAATTTTATAGTCAGTTTTAAAAAATATTTCTTAACAAAAATAAAAATAAAAAATTTTAGCAAAACAGTTTAATTTTCATTATTCTTTACGCCCTTAATAAATCTTAATTAATCCTTGCGCCCCACAAAACGTTGGGGCCCCCACTAACAGCAAACATTTTTTTTCGAACATTTCTTTTGTTTAATAAAATTTAAGGCAATATCTCATTAATTAATTAATTCTTTCTAAAGATAAAATATCTTTCAGCCCTTTATTGGTACTTTTTTACTTATATAAAAAAATTTAGGGGTTAGCGTTCACAAAATTTTAAAGTGCAAAGGTTTTTGGTCACCCTAATGCTGTTAGAGATGATAAACTCTGATTATGAGAAAATGTATCTTCCAGTTCTTTATTCTACAAAACAAAGAAAACTGGTTCTCATTAGCACAGGTAAAATTTGCTCGATGCACTTTTTGTGCAAAATTTGAATGAAAACAATGAGAAGCTCTTCTTTAGAGCAAAATAAACCAGTTAGGATTCGCCCGCATAAAGCTAATTGCTTCTTCTGGTATGATCGACCACATTTTCAACAAGGTAAATCGAGTGAGGTCAATTCAACGAACCTTAAACTGAAACTAATGCAAGTTTAATGCACAATCCACAGCTGCAGGCAGACTTAATACTTTTCAAGTGTTTCTAGTCTCTCATAAGGGTCGACATAAGGGTGTTTAAGAATGCTTATTATTCAGCTAACAAGCTTGCAGTTTCTTTTTAAATTTATACTCAATCTAAAAGTTTTCAAGAATTTTGTATGAATTAATTCAGAACAGCCGTCAGTCAGCAAAAAACCTGTAAATTAGTGAAAACTCAGGAAACTTTATTGTCCAAGGAAATTTTTTATTTGAGTTTTAAATTGCTTTATGTCTTTTATCAAAGATTATGTGGTTATCATGTTACAAGATGTAGTTTCTAGTATTTGAATAATAATGGACGGGGAAATGAAATATAGGTCAGAAAACAATTAGGGAATCTGAAAAATAAAATTTACAGCCACTCTGACATAATATTCATGTGAATAATCCATTTTTCTCGTGTTTCAATATTTTTATTATTCGCAGTTGTTTTCTTCTGAGAATCATATTTTTAGTTAAAGATTTTATTATTTGGGTGAAAATTCAACAAAAATGTCCTTTTTTGTTAAATATATAACTATTTGAGTAAATAATTAACTTTTTATTTAAAATTTCTGGGTATGAAATATTGGTATTGAAATTCAACTAAAATCTTTCTAGGTTGAAAACTCAACTACTTTTTTGAAATAATGTCTTTCTCTTTTAAAGTGTCATATGCTTTAATACAAACTATATATTTTTTGGATAAACATGCACATGTTTAATTGAAAATAAATCTTCTTTGGTTAAGGTTTTAACTATTTGACTAAAAATTTATCTTTGTTGGTTGAATTACACTGTTTTATATTTAAAACTTAAATCTTGTTCGGTTGAAATATTTTCTATTACATTATTCGTTCAAAATTATTCTTTTTTTTTTGTTTTGGAAATTGAACTTCTTATTGAAAGGTAAAAACAAACTAAGAGAATATCCTGTCTTTGTTGTAGATTTATCATTTTAGTTGAAAATTGATTGCTTTAGTCGAAAATTTAAGTTTTTCGTTGAAAATTGATTTTTTTAATAGACAATTCAACTGCTGGGGTAAGATTTGAGTTTCGTTGGTCAATTCTTTTGTTTTATGTTTTATCACTTTGGCTGTAAATGTAACTGTTTTGTTAAAATTTTGTTTTTTCATTTCAGTTTTAACTTATTTTTTTAAACTGAAAATAAAATTTTTCTATTTTCCCTAAAAAATTGATGTTTTTGAGTTGGAAATTCGTCTTTTTTGTAGAAGACAATTTTTCATGGTTTTGAAACTCCTCCTTTTTGGTTAAAAATGCAACTATTTGATTAAAATTTGTTTTTTTTAATTGGAAAATTCATAATTTTAGTAAAAAAGTTTTAGTAGAAAAAGTTTAGAAATTCGATTATTTTGTTAAACGTTTTGTTTCAAATAAATGTTTGTTACTAAAATTCAGCTTTTACATTTTTAGTTAAATTTTTTTTAGTTGAAAATTCGTATTTTTGGTTTTTAAATACATTTATTTTGTTGAAATTTTATCTCTTTTAATTTTAAATTTAACTATTCAATCTTTTTCCTTCTAAAACTCGACTATTTTTTAAAAATTAATACTTACAGATTAAAAATGTAACATTTTTGTTTACAATAATTCTATGTTAGTACAAATTTACGTGTGTTATTGAAAATTTAACTATTTTGTTAAAAAGTGATTTTGTTTGGTTAAAAGTTCATTTTTTTAAGAATTCATCCATTAAAAATTAATCCACTTTTTATTAAAATGATAGTCTAAAAATATTAGTGAGTAGGGAAAATAATAAATTATTTTGGAAAAAATCAGGGAACTGACAGAGAATTTTAAAAATCAAGTTTTTCGACCACCCTATAAACAAAAATTTAGGATTACATACATTGCGTAAATTATTTTTTCAGTCATCTAAAAGACTAGTGCTGCCCTTCAAAAAGAAGAATATAAACCATGTTTCATTTGAATATCCAAAATAGATTAAAAATTGAAAAGAGTTTTTCATCAAATAAGGAAAAAATAAGGCAAAAGTTTCAGCTACATTTAGTGTTAGTGGGGAGAGAAATTTATGTCAGCCCTAGATTGCAGCTTGGGGTCGAAAAACTCCAAGGCGCGACCAACACGTGCCGCGCCAGTTTGCGTGTTGATTCTGCAGACATTAATACAAAAAAATAGAATCATTATTCAAACACAGAGGTTCTGCAATCTAGGGTTAATGGTACCTATTAATTATACGAGAAAATAATTGCTTGTGTTTTCGAAACGTTGAAAAACTAACCTTTTACTTATAAGAAGCCTAAACCTCTTTTTTATTATTCAAGATATTTTTAAAGAAATATTTCGAAGAAATGGAAAATAAATGGTAAAAACTAATTTTACGACTTATTAATTTTTATAAATCAATAGCTTAAAAAATGCTTGATCCTCAAACTGACAGAAAGTGATTAACAAATAAACGAGTATTATCTGTTGATATGAAATATTTTTACTCGAAAAAGAATTAAAATGAGGAACACCTCTGATTTATTTTCAAGGATTTAGCATTTATTTAGTATTTAGCATGCAGGTAATTTATGCTAAAAATTTTCACCTACAAGTTCGTAAATATTTAAAAAAATGCGAACGATTAAGTGCGTTGGTTTCTATGTTCTGTATGTTTTCGCCTGATAAAGTCGATTTTTAATTCGAATTTGTCCTGAGTCGGCACGAAACAGGTGGTCCTGAGTTGGCACTTTTTTGTTGCTTTTGTTGTCATTTGTGTGTTATTTTATTTTGTTGCGTTTAGATTTCATGTCTCTTTTCTATTTTTTTAGTTTTGATCCCTGCGTGATCATCCAGTTTGATTTTTCTTTTCTTTTTCTTTTTGATATTCATGTTTCGACTATATAAATCATTTTAATGCAGAAATGGTTCCATCTTATAAATAATAATTGACAATATTCTACATTCTTTTTTTTATTATAAATAGTTTAAATTTGTCCATTTCCTTCTAAAAACTAACGCAACCTGCGCTTTTTCTTGTAAACAAGCGGGAAAAATGATGTGCTGACTCAGGACCAGAGGGTGACAGCTTAGGACCACCATGTTGAGAAATATACAAAATCTAGTTCTGCAATTTGCTCTGCATTGTGATAGTAAAAATCACGCCACACTGATCCGAATGAGACAGAAACGTAGGTAAAGGATTGTGATACCTGACCAAAGACATCAAAAGAATATTAAACCCTGCTTATCCTCTGTTTTCGAACAAAACTCTTACTGTGCCGACTTAGGCCCATTTCCCCCTACAAATGTCAAATGCTCTTCTCATCAGGAAACAGAAATTGAAAGTCAAAAAAATAGGTTCAGAATTAAAAGATCGGGAGAGCCAATATGTCGTTTGGAAGAATCATCTTCTTGAAAATTCTCATCTCGAGTTATTTCTATATAAAACAATTGTATCGTATTTAGATACAAAGTTTTAATTTGATTAAGTTAAACTGTAGTAAAGTTGATCAATAAATAAGTAATGATATACGCATTAAAAATTTTTTTGCAACAAAATCTTAAATTTGAACGTTCCGCTTTATATTGAATGATAACAACCAACTAATAAAATTAAAGAAATAATGGCGAGATGATGATAAAAGTAAGAGTCCAAAACATTTGTTTAAGTATACTAACATTAGTTAGTTGAAGGTTGTATAATGGAGTATAGTTAGTTATATCAGTTATTATATTTAAGGAATTAACACCCTCTCTCTTATTAAACAATATTTCTGTTACAAGTATTTTCAAATCATTAGACTCATAGTCTTGGCTTATGGTTCTTTGTATTCTACATCAGTAAGATGAAAAATCGAAGTGAATCTTTTTCTAATTTTATGAACTGATCTAGTTTACAATCAATCCTAAATGTTGTTTTTTATGTTTAAATCGTTCCAAACTCTTTTACCTCAAAATATCAAACTATAAAAGAACGCTACAGAAACAATACGTTTAAAATCTAAATTAAAATCTAGATTTAGATTTAGATTTATAATCTAGATTATAATCTCTAAATTTGATACAATTAATTTTACACATATATAAAAAATTAAGAAAACAAAAATTGTTCTAGATACTAATAAAGATATTTTTTTAACTATTGCAGATAAAAGTCACAAAAGTATTATTATGAATAAAAAAGATTATATTAAAAAAGCTTTAGAACTTTTAAATGATAAAGCATCATATGAGAAATTAAATTTTGATCCTACAAAAAAAATAGAAGCTAAACTTACACTCCTTTTAACAGAATTTAACAATAAAAATATCATTAAATTAAATCAGTATAACTTATTTCATAGTACTAATGGTAACTCTCCTAGATTTTATGGGTTACCCAAATTACATAAAACAAATTATCCTTTAAGACTTATCATTTTTTTTCCAGGTTCACCGTTGAATAATATTTCTAAATGTATAGCTAAAACACTCCAAAAAATTGTAGACAAAACTGAATACCACTTTAAAGATAGCTGAGCTTTTAAAAAGAAAATTGATAAAATTAACATTCCTGATGATTAAACAATTTATTCATTAGACATTGTTTCAATGTATACAAACTTATCCTGAAAATAAATCAGAAATGCCACAAATAAAAAATTGAATAAATTAAAACAATATACATTTTTAAATAAAAAAAAAACTTCAATGAGGTTTTCAGTTTATGCTTGGAATCTTCTTATTGCAAATTCAATAATGATTTTTATAAACAAATTTTTGGTCTTCCTATGAGTTCACCAATTTCTGCAGCAGCTGCTAATATCACAATGGAAAATATCCAAAAAATAAAGTAGATGATATTCTTCAAAGATTTAATTCAGCAGATAAAAAATTAAAATTCACTATCGAATTAGCAAAAGAAAATATAATTAATTTTCTAGATGTAGCACTTACAATAGAAAATAACAAAATTATAACCAACTGGTATAGAAAACCAGTTTGGTCAGGACGCTTTCTTAATTTTGCTTCACATCATCCAATGAATAACGAAATTAGTGTCATTTTTGGTCTTGTCGACAGAGCAATGAAATTATCTGATTCTAAATTTCATATGGAAAATTTAAACATTGTAAAAGAGACCTTAATAAAAAATGGATATCCAGAAAATTTTTTAAAATTGAAGGTAAATGAACGTTATAAAACTATTATTCAATTTAAAGATATAGATGAACAATCTTTAAAACCTGAAAATCAAAATAAAATTATCGTAATACCATATATTAATGGTTTCGATGAAATACTTTTAATAAATTTCTTTTTCCAAGTTTAAAAGATTTAATTGATAAACATCATAAAATTAATACTATTTATAGAATACCATGTTTACATTGTAATAAAATATATATTGGACAATCTTTTGGACATTTAGGTACTAGAATTAATTAACATAAAAAATCTGTTAAAAATAATAAGGATAATACTGCTTTAGCTAAACATGCTTATATAAACTCTAATAATTTTAATTTTGATATTAAAAATATTAAAATTTTAAATATTGAACCAAATGAAGATAAAAGATTAACATTAGAAATGATTTATATAAAAAATGAAAAAATGCTATAAATTATAGAACAGATATTAAA
>JAAAKG020014164.1:0-20776 GCA_010014905.2 Druon quercuslanigerum | reverse complement strand
AAAAGTGATTTTTTCCCATGCAATTTACATGGGAAACTTCAGGTCAATACGGGCACGTGATTTAATCAAAAAAAAAAAAAAAAAAAAAAAATACGACATTTATTTTTTCGGATTTAGAATCGAATTGGGGGGATCGAGAGTCTCCAGAAAAAAAGTGTTTTTGAACCACCCTAGTGTACACTACGTACAATCAATCTCAAAAGTTGCCTACCTTTAAAATGATTTATAAAGTCGACATACAAATATCTAGTATTAATTTCTGTAAATCATGATAGGAGCTTCTAAGCACACTTCTGAAGAGAATCATTCAGTTTGAAAATTTTTATTTAACAGTTCTTACTTAGAGTTTTAGTTTTAACTTTCTCTTTAGAAAAAGGTTACAATTCTTATTTATTCCCAATGATCAAGACCCCATTATATTCTTTGAAGGATTCTCTACAATTCTATTTGGGTGGTGTTAATTAACATTTAAATTATGATTTTTTATAACAATAATAACTGCATGACTTCTCCTATTAAAATCAACCTAAATAGAAATTAGAGAATCCTTTGAACTATAAAATGAGGCCTTGATCATTAGGATTAAATAGAAATTGTTACTTTTCCCTCAAGAGAATAAAAAAACTAAATCTTTAAATAACTACTGGTAAATAAACAATTTTAACCTGAATTATGGTTTTTTGAAATGTGCTGAGAAGATTCCATCAATATTGACAGAAATTAATAATATTAATAGTAGTTCAGTTGTTCTAGTGAGACTCTGAAAACTAACTTAATTGAAATGTGGACAAATGGGGTGGTTTCTACGTGGGTGGTTGAAATTCGCATCTTTATTTTAAATTAAGTTATTTATCTGAAACTTTTTACAATATTTGGTTGAAACTCATTGACTATATTCATTTGTAGAATATTTATATTAACTTATGTTCCTGAAAGTAATAATTTCTGTAATTGCTTTTATATTATTTGATAATATATTTATCAATTTTTATTATTCTACGTTTTAATACATAAAATATAAATCTTTGCTATTAAACATACCAATTCTTGTTCTCAAGATATTAAGTTTTCACATTCTAATTGTAAGTTTTGTAAGTACGCTAACAATAATTTTTATATTCACACGAGTTCCCCAAATCGTAGTCGGCTATATTAATCATGAATATTGAAAAGCAAATATTGCTATACAATTTTTTTCAGTGTAAGTAAAAAATTCGTCTTTTTTCTTGAATGCTCGATAATTTCAAAGAACTTTTTCTTCTTATTTGCTGAAAAATCTTTATTTGGTCAAAATTTGTGGTTTTATATTTTGGTTTTCAAATTCATGTTTTTCAGATGAAGATTCATCTATTTATTTAAAAATTCAACTGTTTTATAAAACATTTGACTTTTTAGATGAAAAATCGAACTACTTGTTGGAAAGCTCAACTGCTTTTGGTTGAGGTTAATCAGTGAGGTTCACTGTTTTTTCAGTACCAGTAGTTATCTACGTACGCATTTTCGTCTGTCAGCTGATTAGGCATGACACTGATCATTCAGCACTGTTATGGGAGCAGATACAAAATTATCTTCTTAAAACCCACCTTATTCTCACAACAATAAATGAAGGCCGGACTGCAATGTAATGGGATATAATCTGTTCCGCCCCAAATAGTTATAACAAAAACACAAGAGTGATACAGCCGTTAAGCTCATTAATGCTTCTAAAAAAAAGTTTTGAATCAATATTGTCACTAATTTCCCGTAGTTTCCACATTTACGTGGAAATGTCAGCACTAACAGAGATCTTTCCGCTACTTCGGATGTAAATAACTTACCATCATTTTAATTAAATAATTGTAAATCACAAATGTGCGTTCTTAAAAATATACTCACAAGAACTTTCCGTGTGAAGGAACTTCTTTTTCAGTGGGAATTACGCCGGTAAACTTTTAATATGAAAAGCAACACAACAATCAATATCTTAATAAGCTTAAAAAAATATAAGAGTATGTAATAAAATTGTGTTTCTTTGTCCCTAGAACATAATTATATGAAAAAGCCGTTGCCATGTATGGGTTAGGGGATCGCGCCGATCGTCCATTATTGGCGCGAAGTCGAAAATGAAAGTCGAAGGGGAAAAACTTGCTCTTATCGTCGATGCTGGTCGCACGTGTATATGATTGCCAAAAAGTATGCGCTCTTCCTACCGGTGGTATACCGACTATGAAACGGAAAAGTTTTCCTATAAGTATCAAGCTTGGTTTCGGGAAGATTAAAAGGGATGCGCGTGACTTGCCATTGCTTTGTTTATTGGTATCATGGAAACGTAGATCGAATAAAAAAAGTATGAAAAGAATCATATGAAAAACTTTTATGAAGAGTCGATTACTTCTATAGAAAAACGTACAAAAAATACAGAAAATCGTGATTAGAATCTAGAGGCAAAAAATTAGTAGAAGTAGACATCGTACAACTACCATGAAGAGTTTCTTATCCTGTTATTACATTATGTACGTCAATTAAAAGCTCCCCATCACATAACTTCGCTTCCTACTTTCCCCACATTACCCTAATTGCCCTTAATTTCCCTAGTCCCCCTATGTTCCCACGCTTCCCCACTACTCGCTTCACCCTTCGCCTGGCATCCATTAAGTGTTTCTCCCCTACTTTCAGTTTTTTTTGTTTACCCAGCTAGCACTCTCATTTCCTTACTACTTTCACCCAGTTGTCACTTCCCCTCCTGTAGTCACCTTTCTTTCTAATCATTTCCTTTACTTCCACTCACTTCTCCTACTTTTCCTCATTAATTTCTCCTACTTTCCCTCATTTCTTCTCACTTCTCTTGCTACTCCATCCAACAGTTTCACTCACTTCCTCTCACCTAATTTTCCCACATTCCCCCTACTTTGCCTTCTCTTAATCCTCTTATTTTTTCTTGTGTAATTCTACCTCACTTCCACACCTCTTATTTCTCCTACCTTCCCACCCCTCATTTCCCTTCGATTTCCCTAATAATACTTCCGTCATTTCCTCTCATTTCCTTTTCACTTGTCCTACTCTTCTTCCCATAATTTATCCTCATTTCCTCCTTCCTCTTTTTCTTATTCTCCATCCTTAATTTACTTTCCTGACTACTGAGCCTACTAAACACGACCAGTGACTTACCCATCATGAGTTTCTGCGATAGCAGACATTACGATTTGGTTTTCTGTCTTCTTTTCTCACAATATGAATAAGTGAGAATGAGAAAGACACGGATGGTCACGAGCCGGAGATCATTCTAATTTATTATTTTAATTGTTTATTAACCAGCATTACCACAGAAGTTAATAATATAATGAAATTTTGTTACCTAATTGCACTACCCATACATGAGTATAAATTTAATTTAAAAAGAGAAACAATAAATAAAATTGTAGGGCTAGTAAAAAAATGTGTTATAATATTAGTATTTTAAATAAAAAAATAATTTAATTCAACAAAACTAGATGAATGTTCAACAAAATAACCTATTGATTTTTTGCTACTAAAAAGTTGCTTTTTTAACCACAAAAAAATTAAATTTCTATCTAAATATGAATTTTTGAAAGATGAGTTTTTAGCCAAGAAAGATTTCAGTTATATTCTCAGTTATATTTGGAACTTTTTAAAGCCAGGATGACGATTTCTTTAGAAGTCTGCTGAATTAAAAAAAAAATTTATACAAATAGTTGAACTTTAAAGCGAAAAAGACTGCTCTTTTTTAAAGCGAGTTGAATTTTTAAACAAAAAATAATTTGTGAATAACAAAGATGAATTTTTAATCAAAGAGGAAGAATTTTTTTTTGTTAACTTTCAATGAAAACCATTTTTTTTTAATAATATAAGTCTTAACACGCAAAGATTAATTTTTGACAAAAAATGTCATTATTAAATAGGAAAGATGCTTTTTCTACCAAAGAAGATGAATTTTCAATGCAAAATTACGAATCCTGTACGAAAAAAGATGACTTATTTAACAAAATAGTTGAACTTTTAACTTGCAAGGATGAATTTTCACGCAAAAGAGACGAATCTTTTGCAAACAGAGTTTAATTTTTAAGAAGAAAGTTCCTTTTTAAATAAAAAGATGATTTTATGACCAAAAAAAGGTGAATTTTCAATACAAAAGGAATTTTCTATTCATAACAATTACGTTTCTGACGACATTAAGTAATAAGCTCAGAAATTGTGAGAAAACTTCGTCTTTTTTAATCCTGTTTTAAATATTAAGAAATTATTTAAATTCTTTAAAATCTGTAAAAATAGTAATAAATATTTGAAATTATTTGAAATCCATCAATTCGTAAGAATGAACTGAAGTCATATAATATATGATGATATTCCTTGCAATTCCTGGAATTTTTAAAAGTATTTTGTGATTTCCCTGAAATCCTTTAAAATATTTTAATAATTTGAAATCTATTAAAAGTTTTTGCAAATTTGTTTAGTTCCTAAAATTTTACGACATACTTAGAAATATTGAAAGAATTATACAAGCTTTAAAATGCTTAGAAATTCCTTAAGTATTGCGAATAATTTTTTGATAATTTCATTAAAATATTATAAAATCCCTTGAAATTCTCCAAAGCAGCTTACAGTTGCATGATATTTCTTAAAATCTTTTAAGATATTTAAAGTTAAATCAAATCTTCTCAGATCATGAGACATTCATTGAAATACCTTATTAGTAGTCTTTAAAATCTTTAGAAGTACTAAAATCCTTTGAAATCTTCTGAAATCGCGTAAAAACTTTTAGAATCTTATTAAATATTCTACAACATTGTAGTTCCTGTAAAATCCTTCTAAATATTTCGAGATTTTACGAAAATAGTTAAAACTGTATGAAAAATGTTTGAATTCCTGTAAGTATTTAAATTCCTTAAATGCCTTAATTCTAGGAAGTTATTAAGAACGGTAAGGAAATGCTTGAAATCGTTTAAACCATTAAAATTCTTGCAAATTACTTGAACTTTTTTGAATCCTTTGCCACCTTTGGAAATCTTTTAAAAATGTCTGCAGTCCTCGAAAATTCCCTGGAATCTTTTAAAATATTCTGAAATATTAAAAATCCTTCTAAATTAATAAAAATTAATTAAATTTATTGAAACTTCTTCGGATTTTTGTAAATAATCTTAAATATCTAAAATTCTTCAAAATGTTTTTAAAAAATCTTAATTTGTGAAGATACCTTGAAATATCGTGAAATCTTTTTAAGTATTTGAAATCCCTCAATTCTTGTGAATTAATTCTTTGAAATTTCATTAAAAATTTTTTAACATTCGTGAAAATCTTGTAATATCACGTGACATCTATTGAAATAACTATAACATCATCATATATTTCAGGTTAAAAAAATTTTTAATCGTTAGTTATTTTTCAAAATCTGCATTTGTGATCCGAGTTCCATGACAATGAGTATTCTAATGTTTTCAAATTCGCTGAATCAATTTAAGTTTGATAACAGGATCTCCAAATTCAACTTGGATAATCCAATATTTTGAATTAAAAATTTGAAAATGTCTCAATTTAATGAATAATAGATATTTTTAATTCCAAATATCTGATCGAATACGTCAATTAAGAATCTAAAAATATTTATTTCAAAGAATGTATATTGAAATTTAATCCATTTTTTTTAAATTGAAATACTTTATGCGTGTTATATTTATAGCATTGAATATGAGCGTGTACATATAATCAAATGTTAGTATATATTCAAATAGAACTGATCTCCACTTGGATCTGAAATAAAATTTTCTTTCTCCATATACTTCCTTCCTTGGGTGCTGATACATCTCGGAAATAAAAAAGAGCGAAGTTCGACGCATCGACAAATGATAGGCAAGGCGTAACGGAGATGAAAAGAAACGCCTAGTGCGAAATGTGCGATGCACAGTAGCGCAAGGTGCCCCTCACAGCCACTTTTCTCACTTGTTTCAATAGCGGTCTAACAGGTCGCATCCTCTATACAAGGGTTCTTTGGGGTGTTTTGTTTTGTCAGCCCTTTACGTTAATCTTTTCCTATAGGGTAAAACGTGCGATGAGCATGAGAGGCCTATCGAGCCGCACTTAAGTGTGGGCACAAAATTATATTGGACTGAAGAGGCAATGAGATTTCAATCATTCAGTTAGAGCAGCTAACGGAGTCTAAATTCATATTTTTCTTTAAAAAATTTTTTTTTTAAAGATTTATCATGTAAGGTCAAAACGTATTTCTTTTGTTGAAAATTCAACTTTTTTAAAAAAGTTTGTTTTCCTTTTGTTTTAAAGATCATCTTTTTGCTTAAAAATGCCAATTGTTTTCATATCTAAAAAGGAAAAGGGAACATTCAGGGAAAGGCAGAGAATTTCAAAATTAGGATTTGTAGCAACCCCTGACAAGCACAACAAGTAAATTGAAAAAAGACTGCTCAAAATCTTATATAGAATTGATACTGAATCCACAAATCCTGTGGTGACCTTGCGATCCTTGATGATTTTGCGATTGTACCTTACTTCCATTCAATTAAATCATTGTGCACTGTTTACTTAGTGAATTCCTTGACCAATTCTCTTGGCCGCAGACAACTGGAACGGCAAACTGAAGAATTTGTTTTCTTCAATTGAATGAAGGTCTTGTTTGACTTTCTTTTCTACCTTTTTCGCCACATTCTTTTCTTCTCTGGTTTCTTAAGATTCAGAGCATAGTCCACTTTCAAGAAATGATTTGTTCTATTTCATCAATTATGACAGAGTTCATTTATTACTTTTCGATTGGTTTATTTTTAAGCGTAAATTCGAAATTCTAAAAAGACAATAAGGATGCAGACTGTCTTAAAAGTTCGTTGTCGTAGCTAAATGAATTGCAGATAAATGTTCACAATCATACAAGTGCCATCGTCTCCACTCGAGTTCCTATTCAAACATCAATCAGATGACTCTCTACTAGTATGGTGACTCAACCCAAGGTTGTCACCATGGGAATCAGAAGAGGCATTCAGACTCAATTATCTGGGTCCATGAGGACTTGAAGTCTCTGACAACAAATGAGAAGCTGCTAGCTGTCAAAGTGACAATTGACCTAGCGAAGAGCGAAATTGAATTATATTACAATCTAACTATCATCACAGTAAAAAAAAGTGTTCAAAATTATATTGAAATCAATATAATTTATAGTTTCTGATCGTGCAGTTTACTTGAAACGTTAAATAATAACGAAATCTGACATTAGAAAATATCACCTGTTAAGTGTGGTTGTCACTTTCGTGTAGTTAGATACAATTTTTGAGGTTATGTCGTTATGACACCAGCGACGAGAATTGGCGGCCATTTTGTTTAGTCAGACAAATGAACCAAAAAATAAGATCAAATTGATCCGATTGAACAGATCATTATGATCTCGAATGTGAAATGAGCGTTGCAGCAAATTGCTCTGCAACAAAATTGATTCTTTTGGTACTGTGATATTTTAATGATTTTCAGTTATATTTAATTAAATTAACTAAATCACGTCTATTTTTAAAACTACCCAGTGGGTACGAAATTTCAGAACGTAAATGGAACGTTCTAAAAACGTTTCTTGGACGTACAAGTTAAAAGACGTTACTTGAACGTTTTATAAATTGTCCTAAGTCAGACCAAATAATGTTCTAAAAACGTTTAATGTTCAAAATACGTATTTAAAACGTCTCTGGAACATTGTATGTTTATGGAACGTTATTTGGACCGACTCAAGATGTTTTTAAGCCGTTCTATTGATGTTCTTTAACGATTGTGCCCACTGGGTACTCATCATGCTTAAAAACAATTTTAAAGAAATAGGGAGGCATCGGGGCTCAGATGATACCGTAATTGTTTTATATTCCAACATAGCAGTTTTGGTAGCCATGTTACGCAGGTTTGAACACCAAAGAAGGGTGTACAGTCCCTAATGACTCTGATAGTTGATGCAACTATGAACATTCAATTAACATAACAAAATGTAAACAAGTTTCTGCTTATTAATTTTCAGATGCCGCAGTGATGGACGGTGAGGGTACCTTGGGTCGTGGGCACTCGAATGGGGGCCGTGGACTGCGCCGTCAACGGTCCCTGGAATGGCGAGAAAGGCGCGGATATGGTGGAACTGCGCAATCAAGTAGCGATGATGAAGACAATACTCGGCATGGCGTTGGGCCTACTTCCTCAGCAAGCAGAGGTGCCCGCAGTCCCGGACAAGTTCTCGCCTCCCTATTGGCCCAACAATATAACAGTGAGTCTTTAAAATCTGATCTGATTATGAGAACTGAATTTTTCTGGATTGATCCACAATTAATGAAGGGCGTTTGACCGGTCAAACGTTTTGACTTTTCGAATAATCGCTGCATTTAGGTTTGCCAGGTGGCCGGTTTTGTGACATGTTTTGAAAATATCAATACAAAAACTGATTTGTTAAGAGGAGGAAAATCGAACACTAAATAGAACTTGATGAAAAACTCATCATGATAAGAGTGTTTGAATTACTAAACTAAATAATATGAATGATACACTTTTTTTTCCATTCCAAGGCATTCCTATGGTATAAAAGACAGTCTCCTGATTGGACAACCTTTTTTTTAGAATCCTGCGACAGGCCCGTTTC
Organism: Druon quercuslanigerum; assembly: GCA_010014905.2. Lineage (NCBI taxonomy): Eukaryota > Metazoa > Arthropoda > Insecta > Hymenoptera > Cynipidae > Druon > Druon quercuslanigerum. The sequence goes on along the minus strand of JAAAKG020014164.1, from coordinate 12,174 downwards.
CTAGTTTCAATACCTGGCAACCCTATATACATTTAACCATTTACACATTAAATCCGTAGAAAAAATCATCCTTTTCAACTTTTCATCTTTTTCAATTTATTTTTTTAAATTTAAACTAACTTCTGTTTAGTACCTATCAAAAACATTGCGAGTATTAAGGGGCAATTATGGCTCGCCGTGCCGGTCGTCCTACTTTCACTACTTGGTGTACGTCTAGGGTCTAGGCAGAAAGGACTTCCACGTCGAAGGAATTCTAAATGAGGAAATTTGTTTAATTATAACTTCCAGGGGGGACGTTGAACAACCATAAAAATTTCGGTAACATGAAGCCTTGTGAATTTTTTATAATAATTCAAAATAGCTGGACAAATCATATTTTTGAAGTTTTTCTTGTTTTTCATGAAACCGGTAAGTTTGCGAAAACAAAGTTTCATAGAAAAATTTTCGACACCTTATTCTGCAGAAATAAGGTCCGTTCCACTTTTTTGTCATGTTAACCCTTTATTTAATAAAAGGAAGTAAAGAATGACTTTGGACAAAACTATTCTTGCCTCTTTGAATGAGAATTTTTCAAGCCAGTGGACCTAAATTATGTCAATAAGCATTTGTACAGGTTACCTACCACCTTAAATAAAAAGAGTTTCGATAAAATAATTATCACCTTACTTAATAAGTTTTTGTCACCTGTCTTCAGGCCTAAATTTGGTACACTGAAGTTGGTGTTTGTGGGTAGGGGCTTCGTAAGACGCTTGCTTGACATGTGTACAAGATAACTGCAAAGTTTGAAAAATTTCTCATAATTTTTTGTCATTGAAAAGTAGGCTTTAATAAACCTATGTCAAATTTCTTCGAAAACCCCGAACTCCTACACTTATTCCGGGCTAATAATCACGGACATGTTCTGCCTAAGCCCCTATTAGGTCACATCAATAGAAAGAGTACAAAGCAGTAAAGCTTGTACTTTCCTTTCATATTTTGCGAAGGATCAGGTGTCCAAGATTTTCATAGTTGACACCAAAGAATTTATATCGACCGTTTCTACTGTATTTGAATACAGTCTAGCACAGTTGTTTATCTCTTATATTTTGTAAGTTTAATTAAGAGTTTAGAGTATTCTTCATGCAGAAAATAAATATATAATTACATAAATATATAAAGTCTTTACAGATATTTAATTTTTAAATGCTGATAAAAATAAGTTTTAATTTTATGAAAAGTTAATAAATAAAATATCTTGATATTCAGCAGCATAAAAGTACACTATACAAAATATGCAAATATTTTTCCATTAAAAAATACATATTTTAATCCAAAGTATGTGACAAAAGTATTCTATGCCGACAATTTTATTCACTACACATTATATATTTTCGAAAATCAGAACTTTACAAAATGAATAAATTTTCACCTACACATTCTATGTAGTATCGATTACCTGCATTACAATTTTTTTCTGAAAACTACTGAAATTGAATAGGAACTTAAATAGATATTTCTGATGATCTGTGAAAATATCTGGATTTAAATTAATTAGCCTCCGCCCTAAAAATACAGCCGATCGCCCTAAATTCTTTACAAATGCATTTCGGTGACTTTTTAATACTGTATCTATTTTCACGTTTACAATTTTTACTGAAATTTACAGAAATTCAATATGACATTGAAAAGATCTTTCTCAAGGTCTCTGCAAAAATTTGGATTTACATTCATTAGCCTAACCCCACAAAAACACACCCAATAACCATAAATGCTAAAAATGCATTTCGACAACTATTCAATGTCATAATAAATTTCAGTCAATTTCAGTAAAAAGTTGTAAACGAGAAAACAGATACAGTATTCAAAAAGTGGTTAAAATGCGTTTCTCAGCTCTTATGACTATTGGATGTATTTTTAGGGCTTAGGTTGATTTATTTAAAACCAGAATTTTGCAGAGACCTTCAGAAAGGTATATATAATTTCATTTTTATTTTCAGTAAATAGATACAGTATTCAAAAATCGGTCGAAATGCGTTTCTCAGCTTTTGCGACTATTGCGTGTATTTTGAGGGCTTAGGTTAAATAATTTAAGTGCAGATTTTTTCAGAAAACTTTTGCGAGGTATATTAAATTTAATCTTATCTTTTTTGTGAAAAATAAAACTGCTTGATTAAAAATACTCAGTTTTAATTGAGGATTTTACTATTTTGTGGAAAATTTTTTACTGCTTTAGTTCCGAAATGATTTTTTAAAGTGAACATTGGCCTTAAGAAATTGAAATTGACTGGCTTGCAATTATCTATCAATCTAAAAATTAAAGTATTTTAATTTTGGTGATAAAATGATATTTGTTAGTTGAAAATTCAACTACTTGGTTTAAAATTTATGTGTCTTGTTGAAAATTTTACTTTTTTGGTACAAAATTATTCCTTTTATCTACAAATTTATCTTTTTAGTTGTAACTTATTTATTCCTTGATTTTCCTGAAAAATATCTGTATTTTCCCTATTTGTGGGTCATTTTGGCATGTGAAGCCTTTCATCAGTAAAGATTTTAATATCAATATTAATACGAAAAAACTGTAATATGTGAAGTACCAATTTTATACGATGCTCAATTTATGATAACTTTGCTTGCTCATAATGATTAATCAGGAAAGATGTTTTCTTCCTCATAAAGGAAGTCAAAATAAAAACATTTTAGCAAGTCAATCCAAAAGTTTTTAATCAAAGCGGCTTTTCTATTCTTACATTAAATTTGAATTATGTTATTAAAAAAACGTTTCCTGTGGAAAACAGATGTTTCCAATCTTAAAAATTACCATAGTTTTAGTTCTCTTTAATTCAATGAATTAATACTATAGGTGAATCTATTTGTCTGGAATCGAGGAATATTTTTCGTTAAAGCACCAATTTTAAACTAAGTTAATGAACAAAACTTGACTATAAAAAACTTATTTTCCATATATTATGAATGATCATTGCTTTCTTACTCTTAAATAAAGTGTATTGATTTCAATCAATATCATATATATCAAATAATATTAAAGTCAATGGATTTTTCTTGAATCAACGAATCTTCTATATTTTTTCATCAACTTTAACTTATACAAATAAGAAAATTTTGACTATAAAAGCCTAGTTTTCAAATAATATAAATCTTAACTACTTTTCTGATCTTTATTAAAATGTATTAATATTACAGGTCAATTAATTTGTCTAGTGCCAAAGAATATTTTATATGAATAGAACAACTTTAAATGATGTGCATGGAAAATGTTTTACTGTAAAAAAACACCATTTTTTAAATATTATAAAGTGATAAAAAATGTAATAAATATATTAATAAATTATTGTATTATTTTTAGATTTAACTGTTGAAAATAAGCCCTGTAAATTTAATCAATTTATCTGCAACCATCTTCAAGTCATCGTGTTCGCAAAAAGCATCACATTCAGACCCACATCCACACATAAGCCAAACACACATCCACACATATACATCCAAAAAATTATTCAAAATATTGTATTAGACACTATCATAAGGGATAATTTAATGGAACAAATTCAATTGGTTCAGATATTGTTACTTTTAGAAAGGTTCTATATCAAGAAGCAAAAAGAAGTTAAAAATGATGGAATGTGTAACTAAATGCACTTTTTTTCTGTTTCAATTTCTGAACAGTTAAACGTTTGAAATATTTGAATTTTTTAAACGTTTGACTGGGCAAATGCGAAGCACTATCGAAAATAAAATAAAACCAACATTATTTACTTTGTGATAAGTTCATCATTTATTCACACGACCAGGATGTAGGATAGCAGATGAATCAAGAAATAACTTGAAAGAAAGCAAGAGAAGGAAACTATTCGATTTTCAATTCCTCTTATTTTACGAACTGTCAAGACATTCGATAAACACTTGCGACAGGGTCTTGGACGTCGATATATCGAGGAACATCAGAAGCACGGGGAAACTTTCATTTCTCACTTTTTTCCACCCTCGTGAAGCCTTGAACTGGATACTTCGGAATCGGACTTCTTCTTCTGCTACTCTCTTCGCGCCTTGGCAATAACTAGAGTTTCTCAAGCTCGTCCATCATATTCCATCAAACGCTTAGAAGCTCACTCACATCTTCCTCTTTCATCCGTTCACACTAAACCTTTCCAGAAGGTGCTAACTAAAGCAGGCGGTGTTTCTAAATTAGTTTATGTGCTCGCTCTTTGCTTTGGCGTGCGACGAAACAAGTTGCAAGTTGATTGAGCTTCTACCGATCACTTCCAGTTTCATTTTAAACTTTCTGAAATTAAACAGGAGTTGGGAATCAACAATAATAATAGTTGGATACTGCCAGTCCCAGATCAATTATAAGTACTCTAATGTAGCCAACAATTTTAGCAGAATCTATGAAATGGGATAATTTTTCATGAAAAGAAGAGAAGGATTAGTTAATAAATCCTTTAAAAATAAAATTAATGCTGTAATGCTGGAAATAATCCTAAGGTTTCAAGTCAAAATATATATCGTTTTCAACAAACTACTATAGTTTTTAATCCAAAAAATTGTGAGCTCACGACATCCATAGCGTCAATGTTTTAATATGCATTCCGATAGGATTTTTTGCAAGCAACACGAATCTGAATGTTCTAAATCTAATTCTCAAACAGTTATCGATATCTCTCGCAGAAATCGCCATATATTTGCCCTTTTGCCAATCTGGTCCTCATCGCGCTGGAGTGATCTGGCCCGGATAGGGCTAATTTCATGACCCAGAGTCGTGCCAGACCGGTTTGCCCGTTTTGCAACGCCACCTAGTATATGTCAAGGAAAATAGACAATGGCGTTATTGACTCTAATTTTTGTGTCAGAGTGGTTTTGACAGCTGCATTTCGGTGTAAGGCTTTAATGTTTAATAAATAATAATTAAGTTTAATAAAATTGTGCCAAAGTATAAGAAGAGTACATTGAGGGTTCGGAAGCACCGTACGATAGCCGGCTTACCATATGCACGTGATGTGTCGAGTGAAAGTAAGTAAATAGGTGAAACCTAACCTCAAAATGAAAATCACAAACTTGCAGGTTCCACCTCAACCCAGTTCAAGATATCTATTTCAGACTTTGAAATTCGTATTTCTCGAAAGAAATAATCCTGACCAAAGAAGGTTTTTAGCCAAAAGAAATGAGTTTCCAAATACAAACAATTAATATTCTACAAAAATGATAACTTTTCATAAAACAGATGCATTAGCAAACCAATAGTTAAAGTCTTAAGCAAAAAAGACTACTATTTGTCTAAAAAATATTGGCGCCTCGATTTTTGTACAGATTTTCATGAAAATATCAAAAGAAAAAAATTATAAAAATATGAGACAATTTATGTATTGCAGGTGAAGATTTTGGCAATACTGATACAGAGTTTCCAAATTTTCAGGTGATTAGAGATTATTTCCTGGCGAATTAAAGAAGGAAAGTACCATAATTATCTGATCATTTCCGAATACTCAAGTTTGAGTGGCTCTGAGTCACTGAAATTAAATTATGAAAATTTTGAAAAAAATGGTTTCTTTGATCCTTTCAGTGTACAATCGTGAAATTTAGAGCCAAAAAAAATCATTTTTTAATAAGATGTGAACAAAAACGTAGGAAGTTGTCATCTTCGAAACTAGAGAACATACAGAGATGATTCTGAAAGCAAATTACTCATTTTTGTCTTCTGACAGTATTGTACTTATTTTTAATGAGCAAAAAGTTGAACTTGAATGTTCAAAAAATTATTTTCTTGTTGGAAAAATACAAAATACTTTACGATAATCGAGGCAAACTGTATTATTTTGTTTTACAGCAGGACTTACGTACTGTGTAAACAGCCTGAGTACGAGAAAAGATCGTATTGCACGCGTAGCAGTAGAGCCAGCAAAGTGCCCTGCTGAGAATACGGTTGCCTCGATTATCGTAAAGTCTTTTGTATTTTCCCAAGCAGAACATAATTTTTCAAATATTCAAATGCAACTTTTTGCTTATGAAAATACGTGCAACACTGTCAGATGCCAAAAATGTGTAATTTGCTTCAAGAATCATATCTGCACGTTTCTTAACTTCGAACATGATACCTCCCTACGTTTTTCTTAACAACTTAATAACAAATAATTATGTTTGGCTTCAAATTTTACTATTGTGCACAGAAAGGATCAATGAAACCATATACTTTTTTAAAATAATTTTCATCATTTATTTTAGTGACTTAGAGCCATTCAAAATAGAGTATTCGGAAATGATCATTTGAATATTTTATTATTATTACTTTTTTACTCTTTATTCGCCAGGAAGTAATAGCAATAACCTGATAATTTCAAAACTCTCTATCAATCTTGCCAAAACCTTTACCTGCAACACACATATTGTCTTATATTTTTAGAATTTTTTTTCTGTTTTGATTTTTATGAACATCTGTACAAAGATCAAGGTGCCTGTATTTTTTGGACGAATAGTAATATAGTTCCCTCTGTTCCCTAAGAGAAGACCCTGCGCCTACAGAACGACCAATTTTGGTTTTCTTCAAGCAGCCCATTGTTCAATTTTTCAAGAAGGCGAGATTTCTTGAGATATTTCAGCCAATCTAAAGTGAAGCTCTTCGACCTCATGAAAAAAATGTTTCTAGATTGATTTACAATACTGGCGGACAGTGGGTCTTATGTTTTCTACTACTTTTCTGTATGTTTACCGATCTCAGTTTGGGTGATCTTACTCCAGCAGAGGTACATAGGCAGGTCAAATTAAGGAAATTAATAAAAAAATTTTATTGAAATTAGCGATTTGAAAATATCATAATCAGCAGATGTGAAGTTCTACGATTCGAATGATATATTACAGGGGTCTTCAGCGAGGAGAATTTGGGTCCTAAATACTCATTTGCAAGATGTTTCGTTTTCAGTACTACACCGCCTCACTCAACATGGAAAAATTCCGTTTCAGTCTTATAGGTGAGTAGAGGGCCGTGGTGGTGGAAACGAAACATGTGTTCAATGAGTATTTGGGACCCAATTTATCCACGCTAAAGATCCCTGAAATTTGAAGATGTTTAATTGAAGAAAGTTTAGCTCAGTATTTAATTTGATATTTCCTACTTCCCCATTTTTCAAACTTTATGGACAAATTATATATTGTGGACATCGTAATAATTTGCACATTCTGAATATATTACTTACAAGTCATGGATTGCAGATTTAATAATTTGTAACTTTTTAAATAGAAAAAGAGCGAGTGAGTGAAAAACTCAAGTTGCTACGTAGACCCCTGTAACTCGTGACCTACGCGCGGTGAGGTCCTTTTCTTTTATGGCGAACATCTCGTAAAAATCATTCGAACTCTTTGAAAAAGAAACTACGTGTGAAAAAAGGGTTAGGCTACTCCTACGCCAAGAAATGACATCCCATATGCGCGCCTGTAGGGTCTTCTCTCGGGGAATAGACTATAGATAGTGAGTATATCTGGTGGACCTCATTATGATGGATGCTCTGTAGATGGGACCATAAATGATCACAAATGGGCGTAGCAAATAATATTTGGGTGTGGAAAAAGGGAATTACTTATAACACGTAAGCGTAACTACTGAACGTGGTTCATTTGAATTTTATTGATCTTTTCTCAACTTGTATTGTTTATAAATCCTAATCTACATAACCCTCAGAAAGCAGCTCTTAGAATTCTTACTGAAATTTATTAGCTCTTAAGAGAAACTTGTGCACACAGTTTGTAGTTTTAAAGAAACACTCAGCTATGAATTTATTCCTGAATATATCCGGACTTGAGAAAACTTCCCTCGAAGCGTCTCGAATACGTACAAAATAGGAAACTGATTGCTCGTAACTGTAGAAAGAGTCTCGATTAATAACGTACTGATATAGATACATAATATATGGTTATGCTGTATGGCTGGTTCTTCGTTGCAGAGAAATGGATCGACTCATGACAGGAGAACTCTACCTCATGTCTGTCTGCATTTGTTCCAGTTCAGTGGGCACCGATTACCACTCCCTCTCGCCAATTCCCGTCCCTTCGTTTCTCTCTCAAGTCCCACTTCCCATTTCCATCCCAGTTTCCAAGCCCGTTGGACTGAAATGTGTATAGTGTCGCCCTCTACAAAAGGGGAGACACGGGGCAACGTCCGTTGCTATCGGCTTTGCTTTTGGTGACTATTTCAGGCAGATTTCTACATTCAGGAGAATTGACAAGGTCGTCTGTGAAACTGTCGCCAGTAACGATTAAATAATTAGTCGAAGCAATGTACTGGTATCCAAATACGTCATTAGAACTGAAGTATGAGTGATATCTAGCGTCGAAACGGAAATTATTGAGACGAGTTGATTAAATGACGAAATAGCGAGAGGAGGGAAAATGTTATCGTAACAGTTTACGTGTAAGAGTTTTTTGAATGTAAACTGTGTCTAATTTCTTATAGAAAATACTGTGAATTTCAAATCATTCAACATTTACAGTTTTTTATTACATTATAAAAATTTTCATTATTTAAAAATCACCCATTATTTCCTCTCATTAATTTGTTTGATAATTTAGTGATCCTCCGGATCGAACCTTAGAGGTTCCGTAAACTATTGTCATGTCCAGCGATTGTTACTATTATTATGATATCTCAATATTCACATAATCAATTGTACGCTCCTAATATTATCATTTCATAGTCGCTAAACTACTATATTACATATCATAACTAGAAATAAGTAAACAGTTGTAATCGCTTTAACTGTGTCACTGACTCATGAAGGAAATACCTGAGTTTGACAATATACCCTAAGAAACTTCAAACCTTTATAATGACACTGAGCCTCACAGCTCCAACTATCTACATACTAAGGAAGCTGTAAATCTTCAAGAAGTCATTGCAAGACCTCACTAATCCTACTCTATTGAATACACTTGAACTAGTTGTCCAGACACTAATGCAAATCTATCGACTAGACCTTTTTTTACTAATAAGGATCTCCTACACATTCAAATAAACATGTCGATGCAGAACCTCATAATGCTAATCCTAGTCAATTGAAAACACTTAAATTAATTTTTCACACACTATAACAACCCTATCGACTAGGTCTGTTCAACAGCTCCAGTGCAACAGGTACGAATACGAGTACTATTCTACCAACAATGTGAACCATAGAAATCTTTTAAATAAGTTACTGCATTACCTGCCGGATCCTTGTCTAAAACTTTAAAACCTTGATGTAGTCTTCAACATAATATCCGTCACTAAGTCAGTCGCTCAAACCTGAACCCGGCTGAATTTCGAAGCGGGGCCTACGGTATTAAATTTTGGTACACGTGTCATCCACCCAGTAGTTCAAGTAGTTGAAATAGTTCAGAAGCACCACAAGGATCATGTAGAGTGTTTTCTTCTCAACGGACAAGGATCCCGAGCGACAATAATCAACCATAAACCTTGTTCCTATGAACTCAAGAAACAACTATTAGTACTGGTAAGTTCATTTCTTTAAGGGTGAACATTATTTGGTTCACACTTATAAGGAAAAGTATGCACAACAGGTCAAATATTGTAAATGCACTTCGCAGAAAGAATCAACTTTTATCGTTATTTTCCCATTTTAAAAATTGTTATTAAATTCAGCAATTTTAAAATAAAAAGTTGAAAAATAATTAGCAAATTGGCTTTGTTATTAAATTAGGAATTTAGCTGATTAGGTTGTAAGGGTGTAGCACTATCAATAATAAATAGAGGAAAACATATTTTTGTTTGGAATAGGAAATACAGCTATTAACTCGAAACTAAAAAGTCTCGCAATGAAGCAACTTTAGGAGCTTTTCCTTGGCTTCTCCTCGTATCGTGGTAAGTGCTAAGAATAGCCAAGTTCCACGCTAAGTGACGTTAGCGTGGAACGCACTCAAAGCCTCTGATTCGAGGGAGTTAGGGGATTGCGAATGTCCACCCTCTTCTCTTGGCTTTCCGTGTCAGTCCGTATTTTCGACTACCTACCGTCCTCCAAAGAGCATCGGATCAGTGTACCTGCTTAAGGCAGGATTCTAGAGATTTCCTTGAGACAAGTCGACACGAAAGTAAATTCGTAATGAGAGCAAAGATGTTCTTACTTCCTAAAGACTGACGTTGACAAGGCCATGGTGCTCCCATAATACGCAAATGGTTTGGTGTAATTGAAAAAGGGCTCAAGCTATGCTGACGTGTATCCTGAAAGAAGTATATTTCCTCTCTAAATAATTATAAAATATTTATGGAAATTACTCCCTCAAGAGATTTAGCTTATTTTGATACACAACAGAATAAGTTGGAACGGGGTTTTGGAAACCACTTTTCTCATAAAAAGTAGTACATTATCCTGCACGGACATTTGTCTGACTACAATTGATCGTAACTACTGAAAATATCGTGAGCTAGAATGGCGGCAGCGGCGAGATTTGCTTAACTATTTGTGCAGCTGTTGAAGTTAACTTGATTTAGAAACCGATTTCTGCATCAGAAAAATTAAGGGTATTTAATTAATTATAATTTAAATTAATAATTAATTATAATTTGTCTAAAAATTGGATCAGCAGAATACAGTATAATTTCTAGATATTTCAAAGATTATACTAATTTCATTAAAGAAGATTAAAACTGTGTGCATTATAATTTAAAAAATTGCGAGAAAAGGTTCCATACATTTCAGACTAAATGTGCCCCTATATATTTGAAAGCCATATTTCACTTGATCCTCTTAGACATAATCTATCTCTTTTAAAAGGAATTGATTATGTCACTCTGCTGAAAACAAAGTTGATACATTCTCCTGTGGCTTTAAGAACTATTGTTTACTGACCAAATGTTCCCATTATTATCATAATTAATTTATATATAAAGCATTCCTAATTTCTCTTTAACGATTACTGAACACTTGATTGACAGATAGTGAAAAGTTAGCACTTTTGAATTTTCACAAATGTTGTAATTCATCATTAACATTGACTTCTGTTGACCATCCATCTTTCAGTAATTTCGCGTCGACAGGGAATCAACGTCATTATTCACATTATTCGCATTTGGTTTGGACGTTTATAGTCCCCTAAATGGGTCAAATTCACATTCTCGCGATGATGACGCATTGTTGACGAATCAAGTTTTGTTCAGCAAATGTTACCAATTTCAAGCGAAACCTTGCAAAGCTGATTGCTTCACATTTGACTAATCTTTTAAACAGGGATTAGTCTGCTTCTTTTTTACTAAATCGCCTTTTTCTCCCTAATTTAACAAAATCCCCTAAAATACGTAAAACTGATAATTTCCATCCACTTTGACCCTGTTTCTCGTTTTTTACATGGTTTCAATTCATTTCATTAGAATCATAAACATCAATTTACGATATTAGAAAGCAATAAATTTTGAAGCAGATCCTTATGATACCAATTTCAGATACTTTCGCAACGATTTAATTGTTAATTTTGTAGATTCAAAGAATATCGTCGACAATCGCTAACAGTCCAATTCATAAACTTATAAACTTTTATAAACATTGAGCTGACATTAAAAAATGACTTAAACATCTAAGCATGTCTAACTGATAGAAAGATGCGAAAAACGAGTTTAACGTCAAAGGAAAAAGAGTACTTTTTTCAGTGATTTTTTTTCTTCAAATTCCTTCTTTCTAGCTTACTTAGAAAAATACTTGAATGAACTTAAGGTTTTGTGCCGCATACGCTGCACTAAAAAAAGCGATAAGATTAATAATGTAAAATCTATCTAAAGATAAAAGTAAATTTGAAAACATGCAAAGACAAGCATTTTGCAATTCTGATGTTTATTCATTTTTTAATCTTTTATCTTCTTGAATTTGTTTTTGAAGTATCTTTATCAATAGAAAGTGCTGAAGTATTCAACAGGTTTGTCAAAGCTACCTGAAGAAATGTCTAAACGAAAATATGACTAGAAACGAGATTGACGAGATACCCATATGGTATGAAAAACTTATAATCATAAATTAGGTCTCATTTTCATCCTTTTCCGGAAAAAATCTAACTTTACTGGAAGCTTCTAATGTGTCCCCTAAGGGTTTACATTTTTCTTTCACCTTCTTCCTATTCCTTAACACACCTTCCACGCCCTTTTTGGTGGTGGGAGGGGGACCTACAGTTTAAGGTGGGTTCCGAACCACCAAGAGCAACAGCCTAAAG
>JAAAKG020014153.1:0-20777 GCA_010014905.2 Druon quercuslanigerum | reverse complement strand
AAGAATTAATTTTTAATTCAAAGTTACTTTTTTAATTATAAAAGAAAAAACTAAATTAAAAAAAAACATTTAATTTTAAAATCAAAGAAATGAATTTTCAAACAAAAAGATAAATTTTAAAACGAGATTTAGTTTCTACTGAATAGACGAATTTAAAACTGAATAAAAAGAAATATTTAAATTTTTATTTTTATCAATTTCAATATATAAATTTTCAACTAAAAGGATGGATTTTCAAAGAAGGATATTAATTTTCTATTTAAAAAAAAATATATGAAACTAGAAAAGGTGAATTTTCATCCAAAAAGAATAAGTTTCTACCTAAAAATATCAATCTTCATATAAATTTATATAAATTCTTAACCGAAAAGTATCAATTTTCATCCAGAAATGGATTAATTAATTTTTAATTGAAAATTACTTCTTTAATTAAAAAAGAAAAAACGAAATTCCAAAAAAATATTTAATTTTAAAAGCAAAGAAATAAATTTTCAACTAAAATCGATAAATTTTCACAAACAAAAAAAAAATAATATTTCAAAATAGTTCAATGTTTAACCAAAAAGATAAATTTAAAAACGAGATTAAGTTTCTATAGAATAGACGAATTTAAAACTAAAAAAGGTCAATTTAAAAACCCTAAATGGAATAGCTACATTTTTGTTTAAAAGAATTAATTTTTAACTCAGCAAAAGAGATCGATTTTCAACCAAAAGGATGAATTTTCAAAAAAGGATATTAATTTTCTATCAAAAATACGAATATAAAACTAAAAAAGGTGAATTATCAACAAGAAAGAATAATTTTCTACCAAAAGAGATGAATTTCAAACCATATTGTTGAATTCTTAACTAAAAGAGAGACATTTTTAGCCAGAAATAGAAGATTAATAAAAAAAAAGAATTTTTAACAAAATAATTTAAGTTTAAAAGAAAAGGAATGAATCTTCAAGTAAGAATGATTAATTTTCACAAAGAAATGGAATAGTTAAATTTTCAGGTGATAGAAATTTTTGAAAAAATATTTAATAAATTAAAATAGCTTTTAAAAACTAGTTTTCTTTTATACAAAATGAAATGAATTTTTGATTATAATCATGAATCTTCAATAAAACATATTAATTTTCAACAAAATAGTTTATTTTTCAATCAAGTAAGTTTATTTGTAGCCTAAAAAACGCATTTTTAAATAAAATGATGAATATTAAACTGAATTTTTTTAATTTCTAACCTAATAGAAGAACTTTTAAAACAAGGATATTAACGTTAAAAGAAAAAAACTTATTTTCTACATAAAAACTCGATTTTTTTAAAAACAAAATACATTAATTTTCAACGAAATAATTGAATTTCCAAAATACACCAAAATTGTTAATTTTTAAACCAGAAAAGGTCAATTTTTAAATGAAATGATACATATTCAACTGGAATAGTTGAATTTTATGAAAAAAATATATATTAAGTTTCCACAAATTACATAAATTTTCACAAAAATAGTTTAATTTTTAAATAAAAAATATTAGTTTTTAATCAAATCGTTGAATTTTCAACAAAAAATGATAAAATCCTAATAAAAAATAGATTAGTCGAATTTTCCGTTAAAAATAGAAGTCTTAACCAAAGAAAAAACGGATTTTCAGAAAAATTGTTAAATTTTTAGTAATGAATTCCTTTTCAACCAAATAAAAAACAATCTTCTTATCAAATAGCTCATTTTACAAGCAAAGAAATAAATTTTTAATTAAAATGATGAATCATCAATAAAAAATATTTATTTTCAACAAAATAGTTTATTTTTCAATGAAGTAAGTTTATTCGTAGCCTGAAAGATGAATTTTCAACTAAAATGACGAATATTAAATTAAATTTTGAATTTTCAACGAAATAGAAGAATTTTTAAACAACGAGATTAACTTTCAAAGAAAAAAAATTTTTTTTACCGAAAAAGTCGTCTTTTGAAAACATAATATATAAATTTTCAACGAAATAAATGAATATTCAATTAAAAAAGATGCATTCACATCAAATTGTTTAATTTTGAATCAGAAAATATCAACTTTTAACTCGAAGTAGAATGGTTTAATTTCTGTTTGAAAAGATTAAGTTTCAGCCAAACTGAGGATTTTTCAACCAACATTATATTGCTACAAAAAAAGACAAATTTTCCACAAATTACACGAATTTTCAAAAAATTAGTTTAATTATTATATAAAAAAATATCAAATTTCTACGAAACAGTTGAATTTTCATTAAAAACAGAAAAAATATACGCCAAAAATAGAATATTTGAATTTTCCATTAAAAATTTAATTCTTAACTAAAGAAAAATCGGATTTTCAGAAAAATAGTTAAATTTTTGTTTAAAAAAATCCTTTTCATTCAAAGAAAAAACAAGTTTTTAACCAAATAGCTCATTTTCCAACCAAGGAAATAAATTTTTAATTAATTCATGAATCTTCAATAAAAAAATTAATTTTCAACAAAAGAGTTTATTTTTCAACCAAGAAATTGTTTTTTTTTTTTTAAATCAAAATATATGAATTTTTAATTAAAAAAATTAATTTACATCCAAATCGGTAAATTTTAAACTAAAAAAGGTTAATTTTTGAGTCAAAGTGAAAAGGTTTAATTTTTAGTTGAAAAAATTAAATTTCAACCAAACTGCTCAATTTTCAACTAAAGTGATGAAAAAACTGGAAAAGTTGAATTTTATATCTAACAAAAAAAGAGCCAATAGGATTATTTTTCAACAAAAAAGATAAATTTTCGACAAATTACATGAATTTTCAAAAAATAAGTTTAATTTTTATATAAAAAATATTAAATTTCAACAAAACAGTTGAATTTTCATTAAAAACAGAAAAAATATCAGCACAAAAATAGATTATTTTAATTTTGCATTAAAAATTTAATTCTTAATCAAAGAAAAATCGGATTTTCAGAAAAATAGTTAAATTTTTGGTGAAAAAAATCCTTTTCATTCAAAGAAAAATCAAGTTTTTAACCAAATAGCTCATTTTCCAACCAAGGAAATACATTTTTTATTAAAATCATGAATCTTCAATAAAAAAAAATAATTTTCTACAAATGTGTTCATTTTTCAACCAAGTAAATTTATTTCATACCTATAAATCACTTTCTACCAAAATAGTCAATTTTCTACCAAACAATTATTTTTTTAAAAACAAAATATGTGCATTTTCAATCAAAAAAATGAATTTTCCATTTAAAAGGTTAAATTTACATCCAAATTGTAAAATTTTGAACTAGAAAAAGATGACTTTTCCACAAATTACATGAATTTAAAAAAATATAGTTCAATTTTTAAATAAAAAATATAACATTTTAAACAAATTGTTGAAATTTCATGTAAAAAATATCAAATTTCAGCCAAAAATAGAATATTTGCATTTTACGTTTAAAATATCATTCATAACCAAAGAAAAATCGGAATTTGTTTTAAAAAAGTTAAATTTTTGGTTAATAAAGTTCCTTTTCATCCAAAGAAAAAACAAGGTTTTATCCAAATAGCTGAATTTTAACCAAAGTAATAAATTTTTAATTAAAATGATGAATCTAATAAAAAAATAATTTTCAACAAGAGTTTATTTTTCAATCAAGTAAATTTATTTCATACCTAGAAATCATTTTCTACCAAATTTTTTTTTAAAAACGAAATATGTGAATTGTTAACCAACGAAATGATATTTCAATTTAAAAAGTTAAATTTACATTCAAATTTTTAGGTTTTGAACTAGAAAAGGTCAATTTTTAACTAAGTGGAACGGTTTAATTTTTAGTTGAAAAAATTAACTTTCAGCCAATCTGATAAATTTTCAACTAAAATGATAAATATTTAACTGGAATAGTTAAATTTTATGAAAAAACAAATTAATTTCAAAAAAAACTAGTTTAATTTTTAAGTAAAAAATATAAAATTTTAATAAAATTGTTGAATTTTCATCCATAAAAGATAAAGTTCTAACCCAAAATAGAATATTTGCATTTTCCGTTCAAAATATCATTTCTTTGGTTATGAATGATATTTTAAACGGAAAATGCAAATATTCTATTTTTGGCTGAAATTTGATCTTTTTTGGATGAAAATTCAACAGTTTGATTGAAATTTTATATTTTTTATTTAAAAATTGAACTAGTTTTTTTTTAATTCGTGTAATTTGTGGAAAATTAATCTTTTTCTAGTTCAAAATCTAACAATTTAGATGTAAATTTTTTTTAAATTGAAAAATCACATATTTTGTTTAAAAAAACGAATTTATTCATAGAAAATTATTTTTTATTTGGAAGTTGATCTGCTTTTTTAACAATTCTTCTTTGTAGTTGAAAATGTAAATATTTCAGTTAAATATTCATAATTTTAGTTAAAACTTCATCTTAAGGGTTAGAAAAACTTTGTCTTGGTTGAAAAATAAACTCTTTTGTTGAAAACTAATTTTTTAAATTGAAGATTCATTATTTTAATTAAAAATTTATTTTCTTGGTTGAAAAATAAGCTATTTAATTGGAAACTTGTTTTTTCTTTGAATGAAAAGGATTTTTTTAACCAAAAATTTAATTATTTTTCTGAAAATACGATTTTTATTTGGTTAAGAATTAACTTTTTAATGAAAAATTCAAATATTCTTTTTTTGGCTGATATTTTTTCTGTTTTTGATGAAAATTTAACTGTTTGGTTGAAATTTGATATTTTTTATATAAAAATTAAACTAATTTTTTTTAAATTCATGTGATTTGTAGAAAATTCGTCTTTTTTTGTAGAAATATAATGTTCTTAGTTGAAAAATTCTCAGTTTGGCTGAAACTTAATCTTTTCAAGCAGAAATTAAACCCTTCTACTTTGAGTTAAAAGTTGACATTTTCTGATTTAAAATTAAACAATTTGATGTAAATGTATCTTTTTTAATTAAATACTAATTTATTGCGTTGAAAATTCATATATTTTGTTTTCAAAAAAATTTAATTCTTAACTAAAGAAAAATCGGATTTTCAGAAAAATAGTTAAATTTTTGTTTTAAAAAATCCTTTTCATTCAAAGAAAAAACAAGTTTTTAACCAAATAGCTCATTTTCCAACCAAGGAAATAAATTTTTAATTAATTCATGAATCTTCAATAAAAAAATTAATTTTCAACAAAAGAGTTTATTTTTCAACCAAGAAATTGTTTTTTTTTTTTTAAATCAAAATATATGAATTTTTAATTAAAAAAATTAATTTACATCCAAATCGGTAAATTTTAAACTAAAAAAGGTTAATTTTTGAGTCAAAGTGAAAAGGTTTAATTTTTAGTTGAAAAAATTAAATTTCAACCAAACTGCTCAATTTTCAACTAAAGTGATGAAAAAACTGGAAAAGTTGAATTTTATATCTAACAAAAAAAGAGCCAATAGGATTATTTTTCAACAAAAAAGATAAATTTTCGACAAATTACATGAATTTTCAAAAAATAAGTTTAATTTTTATATAAAAAATATTAAATTTCAACAAAACAGTTGAATTTTCATTAAAAACAGAAAAAATATCAGCGCAAAAATAGATTATTTTAATTTTGCATTAAAAATTTAATTCTTAATCAAAGAAAAATCAGATTTTCAGAAAAATAGTTAAATTTTTGGTGGAATTCTACTAATCTATTTTTGATTAGGATTTTATTTTTTTTTTGTAGAAAATTCAACGATTTGATTCAAAACTAATATTTTTTATTAAAAACCTAAACTATTTTTGTGAAAATTTATGTAATTTGGGGAAAATTAATATATCTTTTTTTCATAAAATTCAACTATTCCAGTTGAATATTTATAATTTCAGTTGAAAATTTATCAGTTTGGCTGAAAGTTAATTTTTTCAACTAAAAATAAACCGTTCCACTTAGTTAAAAATTGATCTTTTCTGGTTGAAAACCTAACAATTTTGATGCAAATTTAACTTTTTAAATAAAAAATTTCATTGAAAATTCACATAATTTGTTAAAAAAAAAATTTTTTCATTTTAGCAGAAAATTGACTTTTTTGGTAAAATATGATTCCTTTCCTCGAAAGTTAATCTCCTTGTTTACAAATTATTCTTTTTGGTTACAAAATTTATCTTTTAGGTTAGAAATGAATATACTTGGTTAAAAAATAAAATCTTCTAAAAAATTATTTTTTTTAATTCAAGATTCATAATTTTAATCATAAACTGATTTCTTTGGTTGAAAAATAAGCTATTTTACTAAAAACTTGTTTTATTCTTTGGATTTTTGTTTGTTAAGAATTAAATTCTTAACGGAAAATTCAACTATTCTATTTTTGTTTGAAATTTTATATTTTTTAATGAAAATTGATCGATTTTGTTTAAAAAAATATTTTTATTTGTAAATTCAACTTTTTTTATAATTTTTTATCGTAGAAAATTAATCTTATTGGTTAAAAATTAATCCTTTTGGTTAACAGTTATCCTTATTGTTTCAAAATTTAAATATTCCAGTTAAATATTCATCATTTTATTTGAAAATTAATCTTTTAGGTTTGAAAAAAATTTTCTTTTTTTACCAAAAATTTAATCATTTTTCTTAAAATACGATTTTTATTTGGTTAAGAATTAAATTTTTAATGTAAAATTCAAATATTCTATTTTTGGCTATTTTTTCTGTTTTTAATGAAAATTCAACTGTTTGGTTGAAATTTGCTAATTTTTATATAAAAATTAAACTAATTTGTTTATTCACCATTTTAGTTAAAAGTTCATTTCTTTGGTTGGAAAATGAGCTATTTGATAAAAAAATTGCTTTTTATTTGGTTGAAAAGTAATTTTTTACCAAAAACTTAACAATTTTTCTGAAAATCCGATTTTTCTTTTGTTAATAATTACATTTTTTCCAATTAAATTGTTAAAAATTCACCTTTTTTAGTTTCATATTCGTATTTTTAATAGAAAATGAATATCCTTTTTTGAAAATTCATCCTTTTGGTTGAAAATTGATCTTAGTTAAAAATCAATCTCTTTTGTTGGGTTGAAAATTAATTCTTTTAGATAAAAATGCAGCTATTTTAATCCTAAAAAAACAATTTTTCAATCAAATATCTCATTTTCCAACCCAAGAAAATTTTTTAAAATTAAAACAATAAAGTTTTAATAAAAAATACTATTTTTCAAAACGAGCTTATTTTTTTTGTAACTAAGTAAATTTATTTACACCCAAAAAGTTTAACTTTTAACTAAAATGATGGACATTTAACTGGAATACTTAAATTTCCAACCAAAAAGAAAAAATTTTAAACAATCAGATTAACTTTCAAAGAAAAAAAATCCTTTTCTCCAAAAAATGCCAATTTTCGGTCAAAAAAGTACATTTAAAAAAAATAAAATATGTGACTTCAAAGAAATAAATGAATTTTCAATTTAAAAAGAAAGATTTACATTAAATTTTTTGAACCGGAAAAGGTCAATTTTCCACGGTTAAAATTTCAGTTGAAAAAATTGATTTTCGATCAAACTGATAAATAAGATTAATGTTTTACAAAAAAGATGAATTTGCCACAAATTATATGAATTTACAAAAAAAAAAATAGTTTACTTTTTAAACAAAAAATAGCCATTTTTAATCAAATCCTCAAATTTTCATCCGAAAATGAGAAATTTTTAGTGAAAAGTAGAATATTTTAATTTTCTGTTTAAAATACTTCTACTTTATGTCTACTTTATTTTTTTAGTTGCGAATTCGTATTTTCTGCTAAAAAATTAATATTTTTAGGTAGAAAATTCATCTTTATGTTTGAAAATTAAACTACTTCTTAAAAAATCTTGTTCAAAATTAAGTATTTTTACTTGAATTATTAGAAATTGGAAGCGTTCAAATTTGAATTTTAATAAAAGTATTGTATTCAAAAGATTTTTTTCCCTATTTCTTAAATAAAAATTAATTAATAAATAAATAATGTTGAAAATACTAAAATAAAATTTGCTAATATGAAAAAGAATCTAAAACTTGTGAAAACAGGGTGAAAATGGGGTCAAAATCCTCGATTTTACGTTGTTTTGTTTTTCTTCAAAATTCAAGGAGGAAAAATGGTAAAATTTCGATTTTTTAAAATACCTTTAGTTCTGAGGCAAGAGAGAAAAATATTGAATCGATGTTTGTATTTTCTTTGGCTGAAGTTTCCACGACACTCAAAACTTCGGGAAGATATTCGCAAACTGCATCAGCTTCTGCTTTTTCCACCTCTCTCGAGTCTTCCAAATCACTTTTGTTGCCTGCGATTAAATTGTATTTAATTATTTCTAATATATTTCGATTTTTGCTTTAATTTCTGCAAAATATTACATTTTTTCAACTAAAATTAAAAGGGAGAAAAAAGCTCACCAACTAAAATTAATAAAACGTGAGACGAAGCGTATCTGCGAACTTCTTCTACCCATCGCTGAAGATTTAAAAACGTAGAACGCTTCGTAATGTCGTAAACTAAAAGAATTTGTCCGTTTAAAAAAGAAGGTGAAAACATAATAAATGAATAATTTATTGATATGGACTTAAAATAAATTTATTATTTTTATTGGCTATTTAAATAAATAAATAAATCGAAACTATGCAACAGATAAAATTAATTAATGTAAAAAATAGATAAAAGAATTTTTAATTAATTTAACAAATATAATTACCTACGATGACCCCATTGGCAGATCTGTAGTAACTTTGAGTTATAGTTCGAAACCTTTCTTGGCCAGCAGTGTCCCAGATTTGTAGCTGTTAAACATTTATTTTTAATATTTAATTAACCTGTTTTGTAAAGTGAAATATTTTTTTTTAATGAAGATAATTTGATTTCGATTTTTAATTATTTAGAAAAATGTTAAGTTTTTATAGTTTACAGTTTATTTAATTAATAAAAAGTGTATAAATCTAGGTGTCTACTCACTGCAAAAAAATTCCCTGAAAATTCCAAGTTTTTTCCAGGTATGATTTTTCGCGAGTTTATTACAAATGCTGTACTTTTTTATTATATAGAAATTTAATTAATAAGCACGAAAGATTAAATAAATAATTAAATAATTCTAAAAACATAATTAATCATTTCTCGAATTTGTCTCTAAGTACATTAATTTTAATAAAAATTTAAATACTTTTTTATTTTATCTACTTATACTTAAAATTTAGTGCATTTTTAGATAAAATAATGTGAGTACTATATTAAAAATTAACTTGAACCGCTTCAAATTCCTAACTTTTCACGTAGAAATCTGGAATTTCAAATTTTCATTCTCAACCAAAAGAATTAATTTTATACCAAAAAGCTGATTTAAAAAAATACATTTTCTCAATCAAAGAGTTGAATTTTCAAGCGCAAAAGATCAATTTTCAAACAAATTACTGAATTTTTAACTAAAAAATATCACTTTTCAACCAAAAATGGAATAGTTAAATTTTCAGTTAAAAAAATTATTCTTACACAAAAAAAACAGATTTATTTTTTTAACAAATTTAATTTAACTTTTAACCAAATAGTTTTATTTTGAACCAAAAAGATGAATTATTTACTAAAATGATCAATAGTTAACTGCAATACTTGAATTTTTAATTTAAAAAATGGATTTTGAAACAAGACGATCAATTTTTAAACAGGAAAATTAATTTTCTAGCAAGAAAAACGATTTTTAAATTAAATATATAAATTTTTGATAAAAAATTTAAATTTTCAATTAAAGAAAACCCTTTTTTAACTAAAAAGTTAAATTTTCAACCAAACTAATGAATTTTTAGCCGAAAGGAAATATTTTCTACCAAAAAGACGATTTAAAAAAAATACATTAATTCTCAATCGAAGAGTTGAACTTTTAATTAAAAAAGATCAATTTTAAAACAAAATTGGAATAGTTAAATTTTCAGTAAAAAAATTATTCGTACACAAAAAAACCAGATTTATTTTTTTAACAAATTTAATTTAACCTTTAACCAAATAGTTTTATTTTGAACAAAAAAGATGAATTAATTACTAAAATGATCAATAGTTGATTGCAATACATGAATTTTTAATTAAAAAAATGGATTGTCAAACAGGAAAAATAATTTTCTGCCACGAAAGGCGATTTTTAAATTAAATATATAAATTTTAGATGAAAAAGTTAAATTTTCAATTAAAGAAGACTTCATTTTAACGAAACAGTTAAATTTTTAACCAAATTAATGAACTTTTAACTAAAATGATCAATCTTTATCTCGAATAAATGATTTTTCACCAAACAGTTGAATTTTTAGTCAAAAAGATTAATTTTTTACCAAAAAGACGATTTAAAAAAAAAATACATTAATTCTCAATCAAAGAGCGGAATTTTCAAACAAATTACTGAATTTTTAACTAAAAAATATCACTTTTCAACCAAAAATGGAATAATTAAATTTTCAATTAAAAAATTATTCTTACATAAAAAAAGATTTATTTTTTTAACCAATTTAATTTAACCTTTAACCAAATAGTTTTCATTTTGAACTAAAAAAGATGAATTATTTACTAAAATGATCAATAGTTAACTGTAATACTTGAATTTTTAATAAAAAAAATGGATTTTTAAACAAGACGATCAATTTTTAAACAGGAAAATTAATTTTCTACCAAGAAAGACGATTTTTAAATTATATATATAAATTTTTGACCAAAAAGTTAAATTTCCAATTAAAGAAGACCCTTTTTTAACTAAACAGTTAAATTTTCAACTGCAATGATCAATCTTTATCTCTAATAAATGATTTTTAACCAAACAAATGAATTTTTAGCCAAAAAGAATATATTTCTACCAAAAAGACGATTTAAAAAAAAAAACATTAATTTTCAGTCAAAGTGTTGAATTTTTAACTGAAAAAGATCAATTTTTAAACAAATTGCTAAATTTTTAACTAAAAAATATCACTTTTCAACCAAAAATGGAATAGTTAAATTTTCAGTTAAAAAAATTATTCTTACATAAAAAAAAACAGATTTATTTTTTTAACAAATTTAATTTAACCTTTAACCAAATAGTTTTCATTTTGAACCAAAAAGATGAATTATTTACTAAAATGATCAATAGTTAACTGCAATACATGAATTTTTAATTTAAAAAATGGATTTTTAAACAGGAAAATTAATTTTCTAGCAAAAAAGACGATTTTTAAATTAAATAGATAAACTTTTAACAAAAACGTTAAATTTTTAACCAAACTAATGAACTTTTAACTAAAATGATCAATCTTTATCTCGAATAAATGATTTTTCACCAAACAGTTGAATTTTCAGCCAAAAGGAATAATTTTCTACCAAAAAGACGATTTAAAAAAAAAATACATTAATTCTCAATCAAAGAGTTGATTTTTCAACTGCAAAAATCAATTTTCAAACAAATAGCTGAATTTTTAACTGAAAAATATTACTTTTCAACCAAAAATGGAATAGTTAAATTTTCAGTTAAAAAAATTATTCTTACACAAAAAAAAAACAGATTTATTTTTTTAACAAATTTAATTTAACCTTTAACCAAATTGTTTTCATTTTGAACCAAAAAGATGAATTAATTACTAAAACGATCAATAGTTAATTGTAATACTTGAACTTTTAAACAAAAAAAGGATTTTTAAACAAGACGATTAATTTTCAAACGGGAAAATTAATTTTCTAGCAAGACAGACGATTTTTCAATTAAATATACAAATTTTTGACCAAAAAGTTAAATTTTCAATTAAAGAAGACCCTTTTTAACTAAACAGTTAAATTTTCAACCAAACTAATGAATTTTCAACCAAAATGATCAATCTTTATCTAGAATAAATGATTTTTAACCAAACAGATGAATCTTTAGCCAAAAGGATTAATTTTCCACCAAAAAGTCGTTTTTTCAAAAAAATACATTAATTTTCATTCAAAGAGTTGAATTTTCAACTGAAAAAGATCAATTTTAAAACAAAAATGTAATAGTTAAATTTTCAGTTAAAAAATTATTCTTACACAAAAAAACCAGATTTATTTTTTAAACAAATTTAATTTACCCATTACCCAATAGTTCTATTTTTGAACATATTCAATTTTCAAACAAAAGGAATAAACTTTCAACTAAAAAAGATAAATTCCACCAAAAAAAGGCGAATTTTTCCAAAAAAGTTCAATGTTTAACAAAAAAGATAAATTTTCAAACAAGGAGAATAATTTCTTATTAAAAAGACGAATTTAAAAGAAAAAAAGGTTAATTTGCAACCAAAAAAATTAGTTTTCAGTAAAAGATAAACAACGAATTTTTAAGAAAATAACTAAATTTTCATCTAAGAAATTTATTTTTCACTAAAAAAGATCAGTTCTCAACCGTAAAAATGAATTTTCAAACAAGGATATTAATTTTCTATCAAAAAAGAAAAAATAAAATTAAAAAAGGTAAATTTTCAACCATACAGATGAATTTTCAACTAAAAAAGTTAATTTCCGAAAAAAAAAGAATTTTTCCAAAAAAGTTGAATGTTTAATCACTTTAAAAAATTAATTTTCAACATTTTCAACCAAAATGAACCATTTTCTACCAAAAAAAGATGAATTTTCACCCATATAATTAAAAATTATCAAAAAATTACATTTCAAATTACGAAAACCTATTTTCAAAAAAATATATAACTTTAAAACCAAAGAATTAAATTTGTAACTAAAAAGCTAAATTTTCATTTTAAAGAATTCATTTTTTAAAAAAACAACGATTTTTTAACCACCAAGGTCAATTTTCAAACAAGAACATTAAAATTCTATTAAAACACAAATAAAAAACTAAAAAAGGTAAATATTTAAATTTTAATTGAAAAATTTCCATGTTTAACCAATAAGGCGAATAAAGGTCAATTTTAAACTAAAAATAAACTAGCTACATTTTTATTTGAAAAACTTAATTTTCATTTTTTACTAAAAAATATCAATTTTGAAACAAAAGGAAGAATTTTCAAACAAATAGATTAATTTTCTATTAAAAAGACGAATATAAAATTCAAAATGTAAATTTTCAAACAAAAAGAATTTTGTACTAAAAAAAGATGAATTTTCAACCATATAGTTGAATTCTTAAATAAAAAAGATACATTTTTTGCCGGAAATGGAATAGTGGGATTTTTAGATGAAGGAAAAAAATCATTATAAAAAAAAAAAAATTTTCAAACAAATAATTAATTTATAAACCAAATAAATTAATTTTCAACTAAAAACTATTTTATTATTATTACTCATAGGTTTCTTGAACAGGGGAAAGTAATTATTAATTTTAGATATTAATTATTATTTTCAAAAAGAATAATTTTCATTTTTTTTCAATTTTCAACTAAAAAACGAATTAAAAAGTTAAATTTTTTAAACAAAAAGATAAAATTTTCAACCATACACTTCAATTCTTAACATGAAAAGATACATTTTTAACAAAAAATGGAATGTTTATTATTTCAGAAAAAATAATTAATTTTTAACAAGAAATCATTTGTAGTAAAAAAAAACGACTTTTTAAGTAGATATTAATTTTCAAATAAAGAAATTAACTTTCAACTAAAAAAAATAAATAATGAATAATTTGTAAACTATAAATTTAAGAATTCCAAAAAAATGAAATCAGTAAACATTCTAAAAATAAGTATAACCTCAAAATAAGATCGTGACTCATAACATAACCTTCATAACCCATTTCAAACAGATTCTTTGCATTGAAAAACAAACTCGCAAGTCATAAAATATAATAAAAATTCGCCAGTAAAAAAACAACAGAATTCAATATTGTAAACACTAAACGAGATCAAAGAGTAAAAAAAAAACGAGTACAAGGTTACAGACTCCCCGAACTCTTTCTCATCACGTGACATTTTTGCTGTTGCCACTTTCGAATAAATAATAAAGATTAAAAAACCTACCTTAACTTTTTTACCATCGACTATCACAGTTTTAAGTGAAAAATCAACTCCAATCGTGCTTCCATGCCTTTCTATAAAACTTCCAGATCGAAATCTTTGAACGACACAAGTTTTTCCCGTGCCACAATCTCCTATTAAAACGATTTTGAATAAATAATCAAATTTATCGTCATTTGTAACCATTAAATTGTCAGGATCACGATTTGACATCTTTGTAATGGTTATTTTATTGTTTAAAAATAATTAAAAACAGACGAAGGCACTGTCAGTCTGACTGGGAGTGACTTTCGCCATCTTTTTTGTACAGTTTTCGTCTGAGAACGTTGTGATTGGTTAATTCCAGTGTAACCCTCGCTAGGTGGTGCTAGCCGCTTGAAACAAAGTCCCGCGAAATTTCAAATTGGATAAATGAACAAATATTTTTGCAAATTTATAATATAAAAATGGAACTTCAATTTTCAATCACGAAGATTAATTTTCGATTAAAAATACGAATGCAAAAGTGTATAATACCTTTTCATTATTATAAAAATTTAAATTTTTCAATAAAAAGTGAAACAGATATCATTTTTAGGTCAAAAAAACGTTTCAATACAAAAAAATTTCCAAAAAAATAGTTAAATTTTCAACTGAAAAGATTAATTTTTAAATAGAAAAAGATTAATTTTTAACTAAGAACAGAATAGTTAATTTAACAACCTGAAAAACAAAGAATTTTAAAATTAAATATTTACATTTTTAATGCCGATAAGAATTTTTATTTACAAGAAGAACTTGCAAATAAAAAATAATTCTTTAACAAAATAAAAGTATTAACTAACATAGACAAATCTGCAAGAAAAACAAATTATTTTTAGAAGAATAGTAAATTTAAAACCAAACAAATTAATAGACACGAATTCTCGAAAAAAATTAATTTTCAAAAAAGGATTAAAATTTTTTATCAAAAAAGATCAATTTTCAAACAAAAAAACAAAGAATTTTCAACTAAAACTATGAATCTTTAAAAACAATTAATTTTTAATACAAGGGCTTTGCCAAAATTATATATTTTTAAGCAAAAAAAAACGAATTTACAAAAAAATAACAAAAATTTCAACTAGAAAAAGTTCTTTTTCACCAGAAAAAAATGAATTTTTAAACAAGGATATTAATTTTCTATAAAAAAGATGAATGCTCAATCGTATTAGTTTAATTATAAACAAAAAAGATCAATTTTCTCCCAGAAATGGAATAGAAGTCTAGAACTTTATTCTAGAACTGCATTTTAGATTCTAAAACTTGATTGTAGATTTTAGGTGTTTATTCTAGATTCTAGAAGTTTATTCTATACTCTAAAACTTTATTCCATACTATAGAACTTCATTCTATAATCTCAAACTGTATTACAAAACTTTATTCTATAATTGTATTTTAGAATCTAGAACATTATTTTAGATTCTATAATTTTCTGCTCGAATCAAAGACTTTTATTTATATTTCACAACTTTACTATAAAATTGTATTTCAGATTCTAAAACTTTATTCTAGATTATAAAACTTTATTTCAGGTTCTAGAACTGTATTTTAGAATCTTGAACTTTATTCCAGATCATAAAACTTTATTCCATATTCTAGACCCTTATTCTTGATTCAAAGACTTTTTCTAGATTCTACAACTGTACTCTAGAATTGTATATCCGATTCTAAAACTTTATTCCATATTCTAGAACTTTATTTTAGATTCTATAAATTTATTCTCGATTCAAAGACTTTTTCTAGATTTTAAAACTTTATTCCGGATTATCAAACTTTATTCTAGAACTGTATTTTAGATTCTAGAATTGTATTTTAGAATCTAGATCTTTATTCTATATTCTAAAACTTTATTCTATAATTGTATTTTAGAATGTAGAACATTATTCTAGATTATAAAACTTTATTCCATATTCTAGAACTTTATTTTAGATTCTATAAATTTATTCTCGATTCAAAGACTTTTTCTAGATTTTAAAACTTTATTCCGGATTATCAAACTTTATTCTAGAACTGTATTTTAGATTCTAGAATTGTATTTTAGAATCTAGATCTTTATTCTATATTCTAAAACTTTATTCTATAATTGTATTTTAGAATGTAGAACATTATTCTAGATTATAAAACTTTATTCCATATTCTAGAACTTTATTCTAGATTCTACAACTTTACTCTAGAATTGTATTTCAGATTCTAAAACTTTATTCCAGGTTCTAGAACTCTATTCTAGAATTGTATTTTAGCATTTACATCTTTATTCTACATTCTAGAACTTTATTCTATATTCTAAAACTTTATTCTATAATTGTAATTTAGAATTTAGAACATTATTCTAGATTCTAGAATTTTATTCTCGATTCAAAGACTTTTTCCAGATTATCAAACTTTATTCTAGAATTGTATTTTATAATCTAGATCTTTATTCTATGTTCTAAAACTTTATTCTATAATTGTATTTTTAAATTTAGAACTATCTCTTACTCTCGATCCAAAGACTTTTTCTAGATTCTAAAACTTTATTCCAGATTATCAAACTTTATTCTAGAACTGTATTTTAGATTCTAGAATTGTATTTTAGAATCTAGATCTTTATTCTATAATTGTATTTTAGAATTTAGAACATTATTTTAGATTATAAAACTTTATTCCATATTCTAGAAATTTACTTTAGATTCTAGAACTATATTCTCGATTCTAAGACTTTTTCTAGATTCTAAGACTTTATTCTAGATTATCAAACTTTATTCTAGAACTGTATTTTAGCTTTTAGAATTGTATTTTAGAATCTAGAACTTTATTCCGGATTCTGGAATTGTATTTTAGAATCAAGATCTTTATTCTATATTCTAGAACTTTATTCTATATTCTAAAACTTTATTCTATAATTGTATTTTAGAATTTAGAACATTATTCTAGATTATAAAACTTTATTCCATATTCTAGAATTTTACTCTCGATTCAAAGACTTTTTCTACATTCTAAAACTTTATTCTAGAACTGTATTGTAGATTCTAGAATTGTTTTTTAGAATCTAGATCTTTATTCTAGAATTGTATTTTAGGATTTAGAACATTATTCTAGATTATAAAATTTTATTCCATATTCTAGAACTTTATTTTAGATTCTAGAACTTTATTCTCAATTCAAAAATTTTATTCTAGATTATCAAACTTTATTCTAGAATTTTAGAATAATAGTTCATGTAAAATCAAACAAATAAACAGACATGAATTTTCAAAAAAAGATGAATTTTCAAAAAAAGATGAATTTTCAAAAAATGATTTTAATTTTCTATCGACTTAATTTTCGACTAAAAATACGAATTTAATGGCAAATAATATATTCTCATTACTATGAGAATGAAAAATTTGAAATTTTCAACAAAAAAGGAAACAGCTATAATTTCAGGTTAAAAGTGAAATAAGGAGATTAATTTTCTACTTACAACACTAATTTAAAACTAAAAAAGAATGAATTTTCAAACAAAGATATAAATTGTCTATTAAAAAGACGAATATAAAACAAAAAGATACATTTTCAACCAAAAAGAATAATTTTCTCACAAAAAAAAAAAAAAATTTTAACCATACACTTGAATTATTAATTAAGAAAAACAAATTATCAGCCATAAAAGGAACACTTAAATTTTGAGGTAAAGGAAAAAAATTAAATGTCAAAAAATTTTAATGTTTGGTCAAAAAAAATAAATTTTTTAACAAAAAGATCAATTTCCAGAAAAAAAAGATTAATTTTCTACTAAAAAGATGCATTAAAAAACGATTTTACAAAAAAAATAGTTTTTTTAAAAATGATAATCAAGAAAATTAATTTTCTACAAAAAAAGTAGTTTTCAACCAAAAAATAGATAATTTAAATTTTCAACTAAAAAAAGAATATACTTCTAAATTAAAACCCGTTGAATTAAATCAAAACAACGACTTTTCAACAAACTAGTTGAATTAAAAAAAAATTAATTTTTAACCAAACAGAAGAGTCTCCAACTGATGAAATGAAATATCAACAAATTTTTTCAACTTCCTACAAAATTGTGCATTATTAACCATGAAATATTTTTATTTTAAATAAAAAACAGTTGAGTTAAAAAAAACGAAAGATGAATTTTCAACAAAATGGTTTAATCTTCAGGCTGAAACCGCTTTTTCCGTCTAGAAAGAATAAAAATCTCAACCGAATTGTTCAACTGAATGAGTTACATTTTTGATTTATTTTATCAATAAACTATAACTTTTATTCCTATTATGTATAAAAAAATAACAATTTTTGACTTATCTATCGGCTGAAAATAGAAATAAAAAAAAATAAACGCGAACTACCTAACCTCAAAATTGATTATTGGAAAAATAACTAATATGTTACAAATTAAAAAAATGTTATTAATATAAAATAAAATTTATTTCAAAACAATATAGTGTTATATTTCTAGTCTAAGTTATATTATTTTCACAAAAATGCAAACCCGTATATGATACGAAATCACGTGACCAAAGAGCGGGGAATTTAAATAATTTAAAAATGTTTAAACGACCTAAGAAAAAAATGGTAACATCAAGAAACATTTTGATAAAATTGGCAAATCGAGAAGAAAAATCAAAAACAAAAATTACAAAATCATTGGAATTTATTAATTAAAATACCAACCAGTATGAGGGACAATCGAAATAACTTAAAGAAGGCCTTAAACATTCTTTAAAATTTTTTTGGGTTTATATATAATATGTACAGAATTCCCTCCGTCCAGATTGCTTCAAGAAACAAACAAATTCGTTTTTTTTACTACACATCTTTCATTCTCACAGTTAAAATTATAATATAAAAAATAGCCTTTCGCTAAATTGTAAGTTTGGTAATTTGATTAACTAAATTGAATCTCCGTCCAATTAAAATCTAGAGGCGGCTCGCAGAAACATTTCCTAATATCAAATTAGAATTTAGTGAATCGTCGCGTCCCTGCAAAAAACACGCAGAATTTTTACAATGAATCTTTCAGTAAAACAAGAAAAAAAATATAAAGGTGACATAGCGATTTATTCCGAAAAATTAAAAATGATCCATTAAAAATTTAGGCTTTTATAGAAATGTCTATATTATATATTCAGAAATTTTTATTTTGAAATTCTCTATATTTTTTACAAAAAAAAAAAAAAAAAAAATTCTAGAAGTTTTTTGGAACCTAGAAATGTTACACAATCATTTTACACATAACTTGTTTAACATCGAAATTCGATCGAACATGCCGCATTATATTTATCTCCTATAGCTTGAGATCTTCGGTAAATAAATATTCTAACAAAAAAAAACAAAGGCTTTTAGGTGAGGTAAACGTTGAATTCTAGCTTTTTGATACCAAGTCGAACTTTCTTACCATTCTCTTTATCACAGAGAACTTTCTGTTTTCTACTTATCCAATTTTTCCTAAATTTTTGTCATTTGTAAATAGAGCTCCACAAATTTTGCCGACCAGAAAAGAATATTAAGGTAATCTTGTTTCAATTCAGAGGTTAAAAATAATTTAAGAAATGAAAATTTTAATTTCTGTGGAACATCCAAAATTAACTACGAAACAAGAATAATAAGAATTTTTGGAAATTATCTACAAATTTCGTGTGCTATATTGAAAAATAATAAAAGAGAAAGAACGCCTTTTTTTAAGTTCCAAGAATATCGTAGATATTTTTAATAAATTGAAAACAAAAATTAAAAGAAATGTAAGTTCATCTCAACCTTTTCAATTAAAATATCACGTTAATATTCTCTTTCCTGTTAGAATTCTCAAAACACTATTCAGAACTGGATTCTCAACGCGGATCGAACATGTGTAACATTAATTTGACGATATTTCTAGAACTGTAGTCTAGATTCTAGAATTTTCTTTAGATTCCAGAACTTTATTCTATATTCCAAGACTTTGTTCTAGAATTTCATTTTATACTCTAGAACTTTATTCTAGATAATAAAACTTTATTCTCGATTCACAGACTGTTTCCTAGATTCTACAGCTTTATTCTTGAATTGTATTTCAGATTCTAGAACTTTCTTATAGATTATCAAACTTTAATCCAGGTTCTAGAACTCTATTCTAGAACTGCACTTTAGATTCTAGAATTGTATTTTAGAATTTAGAACTTTATTATAGATTATAAAACTTTATTCCAGATTCTAAAACTCTGTTCTAGATTCTAGAACTTTATTTTATATTCTATAACTTTATTTTAAAATTCCATTCTAGATTCTATATAATTATTCTAAAACTGCATTTTAGATCCTGCAACTTTATTCCAGATTTTATAATTTTATTCAAGATTCTAAAAGTTTATTCTAGAGTTGTATTTTAGATTCTAGAACTTATTCTAGATTCTAATACTTTATTGTAGATTTTAGAGCTGTATTTTATATTCTAGAACTTTATTCTAGAATTTTATTCTAGAATTGAATTGTAGATCCTGGAACTTTAATCTAGATTATAAAACTTTATTTTAGAACTGTATTTTAGATTGTGGAACTTTATTCTAGAATTGTATTTTAGGTTCTAGAACTTTATTCTAGATTCTAAAACTTTATTCTTGAACTGTATTTTAGATACTGCAACTTTCTTCCAGATTTTATAACTTTATTCAAGATTCTAAAAGTTTATTCTAGAATTCTATTTTAGATTCTAGAACTTATTCTCGATTCTAAAACTTTATTCTAGATTTTAGGGCTGTATTTTATGTTCTAGCACTTTATTCTAGACTCTAAAACTTTATTCTAGAATTTTATTCTAGAATTGTATTTTAGATCCTAGAACTTTAATCTAGATTATAAAACTTTATTTTAGAACTGTATTTCAGATTGTGGAACTTTATTCTAGAATTGTA
>JAAAKG020014142.1:0-20777 GCA_010014905.2 Druon quercuslanigerum | reverse complement strand
GAAACACGAGAGACTGCATGAAAAAATGCATGGACGTTAAAGAAGCTAGAGAAGTATGCCAGGACAGAAAAGTATGGAAGAAAATAGTTAACAAGAAGAGTCTTAGTAGAGGGAACGACGCCTAAAACAAGACCTGGGATGCTAATGGACCCAAGTGGGGAACCCCACACAACCACTTTGTGAGGATCTTCACTTGGGGTGATTGCTAGAGAGATTTATCAGCAACCTGGGTCGGAGCAGTGTTGCGGTGTGAACGTGTTATTTAAATAAATAGCACGAGAATTCCAGATCAATCTAAAAATTTTATAACCCCTCCCTCAAACTACTCCCCTCCCTACCGAGTGAGTCACGCCTACCCCGAAAGGGAAACGGCTTAATGGTGTAATAATAACTTGGTATTAAAGATTAATGAAAGTTTATATTTAAAAAAGGTAGAAATGCATATTGTTTATTGAGCAACAACTTTAGAATGATACTTACTAATAAAAGTTACTTTTCTTTCAAAAAGTTACATTTTTTACTAAAATACGTAAATTTTTAATCGCAATTGATGAATTTTCACCAAAACCTATAATGATCATCAACCAAATCAGATTAATTTTCTATCATAATGATCAAATTCGCAACCAAAAAATATTAGTTTTTTTTAACCAAAAGAGATAAATTTTAAAAGTAAGAAGCCAAACTTTGAACCAACAAAATTAGTTTAATCTCAAGCAAAAATAGACGAATTCTCAACAAAAAATATAATACGAATTTTAAACAAAATAGCTTAATCGTCTCACATTTTTTATGAACTTTCTACCAAAATAGATGAATTTGTAACCGAAAAATATGAATATTTTTTGTAATCAAAAAAGGTCAATTTTGAAAGTAAGAAGTCTAATTTCTAACCAAGAAAAAAAGTCCACTAAATTATTAAAATTTCAAACGTGAAGGACAATTTTTTTAAAAAACAGTGTAATTTCTAAACCAAAAATATGACTTTTCAAGAAAAAAGTTACTTTTTATTAGAATTTTCTACGAAAATACATGAATTTCCAATCAGTTAGTTAGTTCCTAAACCAGAATGGATTAATTCTCTACAAAAAATTAAATAGTTGATATTATTTCAACCAAAAACACAAACTTTCAACAAAGCAGTGAAGTCTTATAAAAATGTAAAGACCAATTCTGATTAAGGAAAAAAAATCTTTCATTAGTTAACATTCTATTCTCAAATACTATAATAAATGTAATATCTTTTGAATATCTCATCAAGCGATCACGAAAAAGAACCTTTATGATTCTCACATGGTTGAATTGAGGTTATGTCTGTCACGAAGTTCAACCAGCGCAACTTCATGCAATAGATCGAGTAAAAAGATGAAAGCATATCTTAAGTACGTGTTAAATTATAAAAACATCATCGTACAAACTTTATAGAAGCTTTTAAAGCATAAATGCCTAGAAAATACGACATTTGAGGTTACGTTTTCCTAAAAGTGACAGGTTGACTCGAGACAATAAAATTAAGAAAGTAAGATTAGGAGACAAAGGAACAAAAATAAAAATGATTTACCTGATAAGTCACATCCTGATCAGTTTTTTCGCGAGCGGCAGCAACGTCCAATATCAAAATACAGCATTTTTCGGCATTCCAGACGTACAGGATGTCTTCACGAATTTCGATAATGGTGCTAGTCTAATTCGCATTTCATTCAAACACAGAGGATGCGTACAAGAATTTATTTTTTTTTTACAATTTGCAGTATTCCACAACAATGAACAAGAAAACGGAAAGCGCGCGAAACAATGGATCGCACCACGAAGCTGGCGACACTTGTGAAAGTTTCAGCTGGAAATGGATATCTTCACTCTCGAACGCGTGTCGGCTAGCTACGTTGTTGTCTTTCCCGGTGGGGTCGGTTGTTTCGCGCATTTTCCGTTTTCTTGTTTATTGTTGTGAAATACTGTGGATTGTGAAAAAAAATGAATTCGTATACGAATCCTTTGCGTTCGAACAAAAAGCGGCTTTTCAAAGAACTCAAGGAAAGTCTGTCACTAAGTGAAAAAAATAGGAACATTATCGAAATTCGTGAAGACATCCTGTACTTCTGGAATGCCGGAAAATGCTGTATTTTGAATTTGGACGTTGCTGCCACTCTGGGAAAAGCTGATCAGGATGTGTATTATCAGGTAAATCATTTTCATTGTTGTTCCTTTGTCTCCTAATCTTACTTTATATTTTTCATTGTGTCGAATCGACCTTTCAGTTTTGAGAGAACGTAACCTTAAATGTCGTATTTTCTAGGTATTTATGCTTTAAAAGCTTCCATAAAGTTTGTATGACGATTCTTTTATCATTGAACACGTACTTCAGATATTCTTTCATCTTTTTACTCTGATTTATTACATGAAATTGCGCTGGTTGAACCTTGTGACAGACATAACCTTAATTTAACCATGTTAGAATCATAAAGGTTATTTTTCGTGATCGCTCGATGAGATATTCAAAAGATATTACATTTATTATAGTATTTTAAAATAGAATGTTAACTAATGAAAGATTTTTCATTTCCTCGATCAGAATTGTTCTGTAAATTTAAAGTTCGATTACAGATCAGTAGGGTTACAATATGTTGCTGACAAGTTAAGTTATTTGTAACTTCTAGTGTAACTTCCTTACTATTTTAAAAACTAACTTATAACAAAACTTAGTTACGTTTTTTGCAGTCAAAAAATTTTTGTTAAAAAATTAATCTGTTTGGGTTGATGACTCCCCTGCTTTCTTGAAAATTCGTCTTTTTTGGTTGAAATAATATCAACTATTATATTTTTGGTTGAGAATTCATCCATTCTGGGTTAAGAGTTAACTAGTTGATTGGTTGGTTGATTTATGTATTTTGGTAAAAAATTCGAATGAAAAGTCATATTTTCGGTTTTTTTCAAATTCAACTATTTTGGTAGAAAGTTATTCAAAATTGTGAGCCGATCAAGGTAATTTGTTTAACATTCGTATTTTTTTGTTGAAATAATATCAACTATTATATTTTTTGTTGAAAATTCATCGATTTCGGCTTAAGATTGAACTAATAATCACTAGTCATGTTTTCGGTTCAAAATTTCAAAGTTCGTCTTCTTACCTTCAAAATTTATCCCTTTCGGTTAAAAAAAAGACAGACATTTTGTGGTTGCAAATTTAAACATTTTGGTGAAAAATTAATCTGATTTGGTTAATGATCATTATATATTTTTGTGACAGCTTAAGAAGTGACCAAATTGGTGGACTCACGGAAAATTTCAGCAAGTCTATTAATTTTTGTCGATTTTGTGAAATAGAGCTTAAAGAATTAAAAGCAAATGAGTTTTTTCCTAAAAAAATCCGAACTCCTTAAACTTACGATGAATGTGTTCGACAAGCGGTAGCATCATGTGAAATAGCCAAAGGGATCAAATGGGACTATCCTATTAAAAACTTTTTAAAGAAAAAGTGGTTCAAAATAGGGTTTTTTTAAATTATCGGATTCAAAACTTAAAACTAGCGACTGATAGCACGTCCACGAACTGCCTACTGATTATTAAGGAATCTTACAAAAAGTTATGCGGCACTGCAAGCAATATCAGAAGGTTCCTTCATATATTACCTGCAGCTATTCATGATAAAATTCTAGACCATAGAAATCAGGTCTGGCAGATGGTTTTGTGTTTGCGCGAGGTATGTGCAACTATTTGCGCCTCCGCATTGTCTATCGGACAAATTGTTTTACTTGATCACAAAATTAACGAATATCTACAACTGAGGATATCTTGCTTTCCAAACATCCCTTTAAAGCCGAAAGATAATTTTCTCTGACATTATCCTGCTAGAAAGTAAACATAGATTTATGAAAAACACTATTAAGCACTGTCTTCAAGCACTGTCACTTCAAAAATTTTACAAAAACATTAACGTTTCTGAAAAAATTGTTCTAAGTTTATTAAAATCAGCATACTTGCCCAAACATTCGCCCTTTGATCCGGGAATGTAAATAGTTTGAAAGAGTAATTTTTTTAACATTAAAGAATTTAGCAGGCTTAACGCAATCGCTGTGCCTAAGTTTGCTGAGTTTTCTTCATTCTTGACCTTTATTATTGTGCTTATTTGAAACGAAATTAATTTAATGTGTTTATTTCCAATTAAAATCTTTAAATTCCACCATTTTGTTTTAGAATTCGTAACATTTTATACATTTATGAAGTATAACATTTCCAAATGATAGTGTTAAAGATTAGTTAGTTGAATAATTGATTACTTATTATTTGTTTCAGATGCGGAGCTTATGGAGCAGATGGAACGTAAATTAATGATTACGATGTTTTGAACTATTGTTCCAACCATCCGCTAATAATTCTGGAAGCTAATGAAATTTGGAAGGCAAAGGACTTCTTGAGCAATGAGTACATCAGCATGGATTTAAATGCAGAATATGCAAACGAGACTGCTCCTTATACGATGCCCGAGGATCTAGAAAACTTAAAGGTTGGAAATAGATCTCTACAAGAAAACAGTCTTATTCGTGCAGAAAGGATGCTGGATATGAACTTGAATGTTTCTTGACAAACATCATCAAACCTCAATTTAAATGTCTGGTTTGATTATCTATACGATTGGGCTAACCTAGATCCATCGTATTTCAGACAGCTGCAGAATGGTGTAAACGGAAAAGGTCTTCAAACTAAAGTAGTTCAAAAAATCATACTTCAGATGAGAAACGTTTCCTCAAAGATACCTTCAACAGTTTTGCAGAGAGTAGCAAAGTCTTTAGTGGAAGCGTATCCAAGTTCCTTGCAAGGCAAGAAGAACGGCAAAGTATATGGAAGTGGCTTCACCGGATTGTACGACTCCTTGAAAAATCGGAAAAAGTACTTAAACAGAACAAACAAAAATAGGCTAATTCAATAAAAGAAAACACCTGTCCCAAAAGTACGTTTTCAACATCAGACTGAACTTAGATCGTTGAATTGGCAACCCGGACATCATCCTGCAGATGAAACGTACATCACTGTTGAGGAAAAACGACAAGCTTTGGTAAACATAAGAATTGCACTCGAGGAAAAAACATTGGATCAGGCTGACGTTCATGAAGAAATAATTACTCTCTTAATGGTTGCATTCAAATCGATACGTGAATTCTTTAACGACTGGGAGGCTCCTCCGAATACTGCTACTCTATGCGCAACGTGGCCCATATAATATACGAAATAGTATTTATGTCACCAATACTATCTACAAATGGAACATTTAGTTGAAAGATTAAGGCAGAACTTTAATTATGATAAATTGCAAATTTTCGCCTATGGTCGCGCAAAAAATTCACTGCAGCATCTGCTGCAGAGTGGAATGCCTTGTAATTTTGAATTTATTACTTTTGCTTAAATTGATGATAGTTTGCTTGATTAGTTTTGAAATAATGTCGTCAGGTTATTTACTTTTCTGTTCATTTTAATGATTAAGATTTTATGTATCGAGCTTTCGCTCCACGACTTGATTCTTTTCAGGATTTACATATAATACGTATTTTATAATTCTCCTATTTCCAATTTGAAAGTTGATATTGTAAGTTATTGGTGTATCCAAACTATATGACTAGAAAAGAGGTATTAATAAAAAAGGAAATGTGTACTTTTTACTAATACTCATTTTTAAGAATTTTCCATCCCTTAAGGTAGTTAAAAAAAAATATTTAGTTCCATTTTTATTAACAACTTTTTACTGGTCATATAGTTTTGATACTACAATAACAACTGTCAAATGAGAAACAGGAGAATTATGATAAAACACGTATAACATGTAAATCTTGAAGAGGCTCGATGTTGTGGAGCGATACAATTAATACAATTACACTTGATACAATTGTTTTATCCTGTTGAAAGGTAAAAAAAAATTATAAATATTTTTATCTCTTTGCAGGCAAACAAAACGTGGATGGACCTTAATCTTCCAAGAACTGGACCATTCATCGTGATTCATGGTAGGATCATAATCTAAATTTTCGACTTTAGAGGTACGGGAGACTTACGCCTCTATTTTGTCTGGAACAGACGTTATCTCGAAGGGTACCCTTCTACCTTCGAATTTCTTCAGAGATATGTTCTCGACTTGCATCTGGAGGGTAGGAGCAAATCTTCAGATAGTGCGCCTTCAGATAGATATACACCTTGTATAAAAAGCTCCAGCAGTATTATGTTCAGATCGACGATCCCACGAATCTTGAAGAAACCATAGAGTAACGTTTTTTAACCAATAGGTTATCTATTTTTAAGAAATCTACGTTTTATAATTCCTACGAAGTATATTTCGATTCATGTACTTAGTTGCGAGTTGAACTTGCAATGCAAACGGGTCAAGGTAATTTATTGAGAGGACTTTTCTCTATTTTTAACTGTAAGTTAACAATTATCGAGATGGCTTTTCTTAAGCCAGAAATATGTCATCTGGTATATTGAATGAAACACGATTGATCGGTAATGTGGACATATAATTTCCTATGTCCTTAATAACAAACAAAGATAAATTGTGTTGTAGATTGTTTTACCTTGATCTTATTCTAGCCGTCGCGGTATATTTTACATTTGTCGTAAGATTATTGACTCCCGAGAGCGGAATGTTGACAGCGGTTTTCTCTAGCCCGATTTTGTTAGCAAATTTACTCGAAATAACGTGAGGTTGAGAACCTAAATCTATCATGACGCGACAAGGATGTGATTTGCCTTGCTCGTCTGTGATGTCGACAATAGCTATGGCCCGATAAACAATTTTTAGGGTGATGACTGCTGCGTAAACTATTGACACATAGAGGGGATTTTCGTATGTACTTATACCTTTCTTTGGGAGATAAACTGAAAAATTGACTGCATGAAAACACGTGATGCTCTCCCTTACATATGTGACATACAATTTTAGGAAATGATTTTGATTGTGCATTATTTGAATACGAAGCCATTGATGTGGCGATACCTGCGAATTGATGGCGCGGATTCTGACAGCACTTGTCTTCTCTACCTGGGAGCGGCGCTCTAAAAAGTTTAGCTTATTTGTAAGGGTAGGCATTTCTATATCAGAAATTAAATCATCCCATTTTTCGAGGGTGTAATTATTTAATTTCCCTTTTATTAAATAATTTAATGTTGCATCGAATATTGCGTTTGCATCGACTGATAACGCGCGAAGAGCTCTAATATGTTTTTGAATCGAATCGTGGAGCAAGCGAATTGAAAAATCTTTAGAGAACATAGGTAGATCAAAAAGAGCCTTTACATAACTTTTAATAATAAATCTCTTGTTGTGATACCGGCCCATTAACAGATCCCAAGCCACTCTGTAAGTGTCGCTAGTAGTTTCTAGCGAGGAAATGATATTAGCTGCATTGCCTCTTACGCAACCCTTGAGGTATAAAAATTTCTGAATCGTAGGGATATCGGGATCATTGTGGATCATTGAATTAAATGAATCATAAAATTCTAACCTGGCGTTGAAATTACCAACAAATGTTGGATTTTTTAAATCAGGACCTTTGCTTCTCGCGGCGCGATATGAAGGATTAAAATTTTGGAAATTGTTGCCGGAAAATTCACTAGTATTTAATCTCGAACTAGTTACTGAGCTCATGTTGTCTGTTATATTGTTAGCATGATTCCAATTAGCAGTTTCGGCGGCAGGTTTAGATTGTGCCCTTTCTTTGAGTAGACTTTTTACCTCTCCGGAAATGTTGTAATATTTATCTTTAAATTCTACCCTTTCTTTAGCGTTTGCAATTTCTTCGGCTTCCTTGCCCTGAAAAAGTTCATAAAGGTCATCTTGGTATTTGTCATATTCTTTTAAAAGCGACAAATGCTTTTCATTAAAGCGAGTGTCTAGATCAATGCATACTAGATCGGTTTCATCGCTTATCTCGTCTATTTCAGTTTTGATTTACATAATGTAATGTTTCAGTCATCTTGAATTTATTTTAAAAAACTAAACTTTCGATACATCGGATTAAAGTTGTGCGATGGGATAACTGGCAGTTCAATTAACCAACTTACTTGTCACTTCTGGAAGTATGATGTGAAGTCTGTTGACAGGTGTTCTGAATCCTCCTGGATTTCAGAATGAGCTGTGATGCTCTCCGGTCCTCGATGCCTTCTGCTGAACCGCAAACATGATGCGAAATCTTAGATTTGTGCTAGATTTCATATGCTGATTCCAAATGCTCCTTGGCCTCTTTGAAGAACCACTTGTGATTTGAAATGATTCGCTCGTCACTGTTGTGCATTTAAATTGTTTGCTAATCACTGTTCTGATTTGAAAGAGCTCACTGATCACTGTTGCGAATTTAAAAATTTCTCACTGATGCTCACTGATCACTTTACTCGTAGAAAATTTGCTGATCGAATGTTTTCACCGTCACAATGTGTTCGCCGATTCGATAGAAACACAAAC
The DNA here is from genome assembly GCA_010014905.2 of Druon quercuslanigerum. Lineage (NCBI taxonomy): Eukaryota > Metazoa > Arthropoda > Insecta > Hymenoptera > Cynipidae > Druon > Druon quercuslanigerum. The sequence continues at coordinate 12,334 of JAAAKG020014142.1, read as the reverse complement.
AATCCAACTCGAAGGACCAAAAAATGTATTTTCACATGTAATAAAAAATGAATTCGTTGATGTTTAACAATGAGTAATATATTCAGATAAACATGTACAATTACAAGAGATATACAAGGTTAAGAAACAGAGATAATGTGTAAGTAGACAGTGCTTTTCTGACTGTTACTGATTGAAGGTGAGCATAATAGTAACTGAAGTCTCAGAGTAGATGAGGGTAGAATTTTAGGGGGAAGAAAAACTGAAGACTCAGTGTACATCGAGTGGGAAATTTGGGAAAGCTATTGGCTACTATAATTGAGTGGGGGACTAATTGGAGAAACTCATTTTTTCTGATTACTTTGACAGACCTTGAACAAGAATAAGACCAGTGAAAGGTTGAACAGTTTCTTGAATAGCGTAATAAAGGCTTAGGATGAAACGTGCTAGAGAAGAGTACTGGAGGACTTAAAGCAGTTAAAAATAGTTTAAGTTTACAACTCTGTTTAGAAGGCAATAAAGAAATTGAAAGACTATCGTGCCCGAAGGCCAAGCTTTAGAGTTTTTGTATTATCAAGACACAACAATTATCAAATAATACTATGCAAACAAAATTATTGTATTCTCTTAAGTAAAATAAACTTTATGAAATATAATTTGGTGCATGTTTCAATAAAATAATAAAAAAATAAACGTTTCGCAACATCTTTTATCATTTTGGATCATTATTGCTGTTGATATCTTATTGCAGGAAAATATCATTATATTTGTGACAGCTGCAAATTAGAAGCCTAAAAAAACTTCTAACTGGAAGTACAGAATGTTGTGATTAAATTTCTTAAAATAGCAATCGTAGGTAGTTGAGTCAAGTAACGCAAATAATCATGTTTTATTGATTATACATTTCTTAAGTCAATCGCGTAATAGAAAGCGCGAAAATGTAGATCAATTAGCATTTTGGGCCAAATGTCATCTCACGTGGGCCATCTGACAATGTTATGTTATGTTATAAGGTTGTAGAAAAACTGCTAGAAGCGCATGACATTGTCAGTATCTTGTTTCAATAGCTTAAACTCGTATTTTATCAGCAATATGTTGTTTGTTTGTTAGCAGCTTTGACTTAATCAATGTCTGATTGCATAATCTTAGTTCTTGGGTGAACTTTCGAACCTTTCCGTGAACAATCTACCAGATTCTTGTTCAGTTGATGTAAGCATCTTTTGGTCCTTTGATTCATCGTCGGTTTCAGGCTGGTTGGTCTTACAAATTTTTCAAAAAATGAATATTTTAAATCCAATTTCTAGTCAAAAAATCAACGTATATTCATTTTCGGAATCCACTTGTTCTTTAGTTGTTTCTCGTCAGGTTATTATAGGCAACAAATGAAGACCATGTTCATCAGCAAGATGAGTTTCAAATTTTATCCTCAAAACAAAACAAACAAAAAAAACAGTTTTCAAACGGTAGGTCAAAAACTCACTTTTTAACCATGCGATTTTAAATCTGCATACGCAAAAAAGTGGAAGGTGTTTAATTTTTGAGACTGACGATCTCGCATCCAAATTTCATGAGCGTGAAGATATGAGTCGCTTCATGCCTGAAAGGAAGGTTTGTGTGTCTGTTGATGTGGTTGACAAGAAAGTTCTCGTTCAGAAAAGAATAATTTTGGGCAATTTAAATAAATTGACGGCAGAATTCCAGTCAGAATATGAAGCAATTAAAAAAGGCTTCAAATTCTCGAAATTCGCAAAACTCAGAACGAAACGTTGTGTTTCGGCAGGGAATAGCGATGCCCACACTGTATGCGTTTGTGCTCACCATGAAAACGCGAATTTAATGCTAAAAGAAATAAGCACGCATATTTCGCTTTTGTCTTAAATTAGCTGTGTGCTCTAATGCAACAAGTTCCTGTCAATTAGGAGAATACCAAAATAGCCTTGGTATCACTAAAATTAAAGATAATTTGATTCAAGCTTTTTTTGAGTAGGATTTGTTGATGAATTTATGAATGAGCTTTTTGAAGCGTTTCTGAAGCTAACAACCCATAATTTTCTTGCTACAGAGCAGCCATTTTTTCACAAAAATCTAAAGACAACTTTGAAAAATGGTGAATTCTTTATCTCATTTGATTTCCCTAAGAACTTAAAGATTGGTATCCAAAAATCCGCGAAAGGATTTTACTGGAATAATTATCAGGCCACAATATTCACAGTAGTTATTTACTATTTACAAGATTGAGAACTCAAGCAAAAAGGCATTGCCATCATATTTGACAATTTGAGTCATAACACTGTGGCGATTTATGAGTACCAGAAGAAATTTTAAAATTATTATCTTAACGCGAATTTTGCATTCCAAAAGGTGTACTACGTCGAAGACGAAGCAGATCAGCATTTTAAGAGCAAGATCAGTGGCATTACCATCCTTCCTGTTCTTGAGCGTGGATAATTTACCAGCAGGTGAACATTTTTTCTTTTTAATAACTGTATGGAGAAGTTAATGATTTTACTATTTTTAACGACGAAACAAGTTTTGCTTAAAATGATCTGACAAAAAAATCTTTAAAGTTCACCTTTAACAATTTTCGTTATCATTGACGGTAACACAAATAATTAAAAATAATAAGCGATATTATTTTATCTCAAGCGTTCCATAAACGAAAATGAAAACAATTTCACAAAAATTTAAAGTTGTCTACGTTTGGGAAAGTTAGTTGTGAACTCACAGAAAGCCGCTAGGGCACAGCGCTAAATTTTTTTAATTTGTCTGTGTTGAACGACGACATTTTTTAATTTCAAAATTTTTTATTTATTTGGGAGGGAGGATATTATGGTTCTTATGTTTTTTGGTAATTGCGATGGGGATTTTTTTAAGTTATGAAAATTATATTAATATTTGTATTGAGTCGCAGAACATGCAATCGTACCCAACTCTCGGTTTAGTGATAGTTTCGGGGGTTACCTCGCACTAACTTTTTAATTGGAATGAAGAATATTGCGCAATATAATGGACTGAGTACCGACCCACAGCCCCTTTCCACTATATTGCTGGTGTTTTTCAAACCAGATGCTGAACAGAATTTCTTAAAAGAATAAAATTTTTTGTACTTTACTTATTTCTGAATGGAAAGGAGAAAATATATGCCTTCCCTGGCGTCACTATCACAAAGATAGTGCCGTCACGGTGCATAGCTTTTCCCGTTGTCATTGTTTTCCTGAGAACCTATTCTTCTGTTTGCAAGGCTCGTCAGAGAATCTTTTCCACTCATTACTGCCTAAGTCTTTCATGGCCATACCTTTCCGCATATCACATCTGCGAATAATCATTGCACGGGCCAGTCTTCCGCAGCCATCATTTCGCCAGCGAAATATTACGTCAATGCAGTAGCATCGAAGCGTCACTACCTATTCCCGACCATTACTTCTCCTGCATGAATATTAGAACCACGACACAGTAACAGTGGCGGATAAGACTTCGACGGACAAGCCTCCCGGGGCTTATTTCATAACACCTGCAAGTTATAATTTACAAGTACAAGTCTAGGGAATTGTAACTTGTATTACAAGTGGGCGTTACATAAAGTCATTGGTACTTTTTACAAGTTACAAGTACGGCGACTCCTTTTACAAGTAATATTGGGCATTTTTACAAGTGGTCTGTTTCATAAAGGTTCCTTCGTGTAAGCAGTGTGGTTTATAGAAAAATTTCGGTGGGTCTTTGCTGTTTAAAAAAAAGTTGGTGAAAGTAAATCCAAGTTATGTTTTAAGGAAGTTTACTGAAATTTTTGGCCGAGAAAATTGTATTATGAATTAAGTAAAGAAGCACTTATTGAAGTTTAGATATAATCATCGTTTATTCGGAAGTCGATAAAGAATGAAATACGATAAAAGAAGTGTATATATTTATAGGTTAGGAAAGGCTACGAAGCGTGTCTTTTTTAAAACACTGTTCTTTTTTGTCTTTGCTATTTCTTTCGACCTCATGGCACAACATTTAACTTCTTAAACAATTAATTGCCGATACAGCAACACGCACAGTCAAATTTTCAGGTTAACAGATATGATAAGTTGAGCGCGTGCGCTCACTTGTAAAAGCGCTTGCAACTTGTAGGAGATATTACTTGTAATTACAAGTGAACGTAAGACCCTGGTGAAACAGAAAAGACAAGTGCTTGTAATTGCAAGCTAGTAACTTACTAACTTGTAACTTGTAGACTTGTAATTTTTATGAAATAGGCCCCCGGTGGAATATTATGACTATGACACAGTGACATCAAATGCAAGCTTTCCCCAGATATTAATTTCCCAAAGAAATATTACCAATGCGACACAGCATAATGGAAGCGAAGACATTCCCAGGTTTGTATTACGCGATGAATCTCCAGGCACCACACATTCATGTAAATATTAAGACCCCAATACAGTGAATTCTATAGGTGAATTATCCTGGGCATCACTTCCACTGAAACTTATGTTGACCCTGATATAGTAGCATACACAAAAAACTTCTTTCAGGGCCTTGTTAGTCCAGAGAAATATTGCGACCTTGACTCAGTAGCATCGGCTAGCAAGCCTTTCTGTGAAGGTCTTACTATTTCACTAGGGTAGTAATACCCTGAAATGACATTCGCAGTCAAGACTATTTCGTCGATGCATTTGTGCCACGGTCCTAATATTTCGCTCAGGAAGTGATGTTTGGGGATGAGTTGCCAGACGACGCCGCTCCATCATGATGTAATGTATATTATACGGCATTTTTAGGAGTTACTGTGATAGAGATTAAAAATTTAGTAGAGCATCTTTAGCTCAGAGGTGTAAAACCTATCTTTCCAATTCTTGAAAAATGTTTTGTAGAATTCATACTGGTTTTTTTTAAATTTGAAACATATATATATATATATATATATATATGGACAAAATTATATCAATTTTGCACCAAAATACCTGATTTCTCTGAAATCTAAAACATTATATAAATTGTGTTATCAGTTTTAACGAATTTAGGTCATACATACTTTTTTCATTGAACTGACTCCAATCAAATGTAAATATCAGACTGACAAATTAAAGGCCACTAATCTGTAAGATAACGAATATAGAATATAGGTATCATATAATCGTAACCGACCACTAGAATATTCATTCGTTAAATTCTTTATTAATACATTGATTAGTTTTTTGTCTAATAGTAAAATATGATGATTCTTCATACTTTATTAACGTCTTTGGCGTTTATCCTCAATGCTAGTGGTAAATATAATGTAATATATCTGCAGTTTTCTGTATAATTTCGTGGCGTATACACAAATCAATATTGGCGATATTCATGCCACTGCCTATTCCACTTGCTTTTCTCTCCCAAGCCTTATGTGAGTTGGTTTCAAATAATTAGGATCTAAGCTGAGTTTAACCTGGATTATTCCGAATGTTTGTTTTATAAAAAGAGAGTATGACAAAAGTCAATACTGCTATGGAATGTATACGAATTTTAAAAACTAGCAAGTGTTTTGAGTAGCATTTAATAGGAATGAAGGATATTTTGAAATTTAATTCGCTTGCTTCTTTATAGTTGGAAGAGGAAAATTTTGTTTTCAATTGCTATATACATTGGAGTTTAAGATAAGTCTACAAACGGGCAAGTCTCCCCACAAAATGAATGCCTTCACAAAATTCCGTATTAAATAAACAGTGGCATAGAAAAAAAAGTTTCTGTTGAGAAAGTCCTTATTAATGCATCTGTTTATTAAATTTTTTAGTAATTTCAACACTAATAATCTCAAGAAAAATTTCCTCATCATCATGTTGCTTTTATAAAAATGTCTTGCAACAATATTTCTGCTATTGATTAGGACCAGGAGCGTCACACTATTCAACGATATTTTGTAACCAAACTCCAAGTACGTTGATAGCGATGTGGTTAGAGTGCGCGGCAAAATACACTAGTTTAGGTAGCGATGGAATAAAATGTTCGAATTTTTTTTCGATAGCCCATATATGGGGCCCAATTTCGGACATTATATTGCATTATATTGTATTATTTCTCATCAGATCATCGTACATTCTCTCAGGCTACAGTATGTAAGAGAATAAAAACTGGACTTATATTTTAACTCGGGTTTCTTTGGAGCTTACCTTTATGAAAAAACGAATGGACATTATAAAATGATACTAAACTAGAAATTTATTGATTTAAATAGCATACTTTGGAATTGCCAACAAATTATTAAAGTTTCTTTCACCAATTTGTTAGATAGTAAAATTAATTTTGGTGTGTTCGCATCACGCTCTAAACTCAAAATTCAATTGCCACTTTTTACCTCACAAATACTGGATCTAAATATTTTTTAAATAGTAAACCGTACTTCTACTTTAATAAGTTTCGCCTAAATTGAAATTGTTTAATTTACAAGTTAGTGAAAGTCCCTATTTGAAAGTTAAGTTCCGCGCCACAATAATATCATTAAATAGTTGTTTTCTCTGCACATATACTTCTGCTTAAAAAAGGAGAAACGCTCGGTATCTTAAAGATATATATATTTTTAATAATTATTTAGTTATATTGGAACTATGTTAACATTCAGTGTTTAAATAAATTATGTAAGTAAGGTTTTCCAGCTATATAACAGATAAGAACAGACAAGTAGTTGACACAATAAAATAAACTTGCACTTACCTTTCTAAGAGAAAGGGCGAAAGAGGGTTTGTTTTTTTGGTTTGATCTCCATGTATGACGTAAAACACCGACGGAGATTTACCGGGTAATTAACTGAATATACTCGGAAGTGATTCAATAATAAGTCCTTTTAGAAACTTTATCACCGCGGAATTTATCCGCAAAGTTTCTCTACGACGACTGAACGTCTTAGCCGAAGGGACCTAGTGCCAGACGGGAGCACGTTAACTATTTTAAATTTAACTTAAAAGTGCATGTCTTATTCATGGCATTTCTTCGGTCACAATGAGATAGAAGCCGCAACTTTGCCAAAGTGATTCGTTACTCGTAGATCTAAGTGAACATTAACACTGTCGGGAACGTCAGAAGATTAATAGGGGTGTTTCTGGTGCTTATATAGTCCCTGCTTTCCATGGGCATGCAGAAAGTGGAAGAGCACGTACTTAGCCAAAAGTGCAACAGCACGTATTCAGCCAACAGTGGAAAAGCACGTATTGAGCCAAAAGTCGAAAAGCGCCTACGTTCGTAGTATTGCATTAAATTTAGTGTATTCTCGTGTGTTTCAGATTACTTAATGATTATTCATGTCCCGTTTACTGATGCTTCCGGTGGTTGGCTGATAGATAATAATAATAATAATATATGCTGCTCGCCGCGACAATCGGTGATCCCACAAATCTACTCTTGACCTTCAGGAGTACACATTTTGCATGTTAACGTAACCATAGGCGACAGCTCTAGTAAGATACTTTTGGTTACAGTTACATGGCTGTTATCTATATGAAATATAAATACACTCGTATTGATAATAGTTATAATCATATTTATCCTATAATATTAGAATTTAAAATTATATTCTCAATGATGGAGCATCGGTTATTAGATGGGTATTCTCTGAGTTATTATCCCTCCATGGTAATATTTCATTTATCTTGTGGTTTCTCTGTTACTGACCGTAGTGCAGTTACCATAGTCAGATTTAAACTCAGAGTCATTCGGTAGTGCGCTCGTTTACAATTGGTGGCGTTACGCTGTTTCGCGTGGGACAAGGTAGGTTGCGCCATTTTAGAGGCTTAACTGATTTTTTAAACCCCTACTTTTTTTATAGCTTTTTTACGCTCTTTATTTTGACGCAGAAGAGAAAAAGAACTAAAAATATTTTCGCAGCTATTTCGCTATATTTTTTTCTTATTACGGATTTTAATCAAATTTAAATAGTTTAGGATAACAACCTCTTATGTAGTAGAGTGATCGCTTCTACTCTACGAGATGATGAATATGGGGGATATGCATAATATAATAGAATTAAGCACTAAATAGTTCATTTGTTACATTGTTGACGAACTCTTTATTAAGTCCTTAAAAAGTTTTCCCTCAAATTTTAAAGGATGAAAATTGTTTATTTATGATATTTATGATATTCAAAGCAACTTGAAGTTTTCTTGCACCGGAAGAATATATTTTTAGGTCATCCATATAAAATATATGAGTCACCTTATGCTCACTTATGCTCCTTATGCTCAGAGGGTTCATGGTATTGCCCTGAAGGACACCCCTCTAAAAATTGATGCTGTTCGATTTCACACCATAGTTTCCAGTTGAGATAATAGATCTAGTTTTCCAAAAGGGTATCAATCTCTCTATGCATCTCCCTATGTGTAGATGAACTTTTAAGCTTTCCGACATAGATGATGAGTCTATGAGAGGTTGAATCCAAAGCTTTGGGATAGTGAGTCAAGGACATTGATAGAGCGCGCTGATGTACCGCTGTGTCTTTGCAGACTGACCTTTCAATTATCTCCCAGATACTGCGGAATGGGCGTTTCTGACTTTGAATATGAACTGAATATACGGGCCCGATGCTCGTTTGTGAAAGGAAAATTCTGCAACCAAATTTTCTTGATACCATCTAGTCTTGCAGCGGAAACGTTTTTCGTATCACTAAGTGCTTTTTTCATCTTTTCGGCATTGATTTATGGGCATTCCTCCTCAGATGTTATAAGGTTGCGGCAAAACTGCTTAAAGCGGATGACATTCTCGATATCTCCTTTTAATAGCTTGTTAGCAGCTTTGACTTGTTGAGTATGTGATTTAAGATGCTTAGTTCTTGGGCGAATTTTCAAACTCTTTCCGTGAACAATATGCCAGATGTTATGTAGACATTCGCACATTCAACACAGGACGCATTCTGTCTTAACCAACCATCCTTCTTTTTCAGTTGATGCAAGCATCTTTTGGTCCTTTGATTCATCGTCGGTTTTAGGCTTAGCTTTGAATCAGGTAAAGCAAGTACAGTTTACATAATTTTTTTCACCCTCTTTCTCATGATCTTACGCATTGTTCCAAAAATTAATATTTGAAATCCAATGTTTAGTTAAAAAATCAACGTATATGCATTTTCGAAAGCCAGCTGTTCTTAAGTTGTTACTCGTTAGGTTAATACAGGAAACAAATGGAGAGTGCGTTCATGAGAGGTATTATATAATTTTTCACGTATATTTTTAGAAGTTAATCAAATAGCAATTAAAAAACAAAACAAGACGTCACAGCAAGACGTTAAATACACGTCGTATTTCTAAAATCTTACGCTAGTGACGTCTTACACTATCCGAAGAACTAAAAATGTGTTTTTCATGTAGGAAACAGCTTAGTGAACTGAAATAACAGTTGAAGTTCTAGATCAAATCGAAGAGAAGTTTAAATAATTAACGTGTAGAGCTCAGGAAAATCAATTCTTACACTTGCTCCAAAGTCTTGAAGTCGCAGATAAATAATCGTCCAATTCGAAACATCCAATCGACCAGCTAAAAATACGAAAAAGTCAGTTGCTAACCATGCGATTTCAAGTCTGCATATGCCAAGAAGGGGAAGGTGTTTGAGTCTTAAAACTGAAGATCTCGCATCCAAATTTCATAAGTGTGACGACATGAGTCGCTTCATATCTGGAATAAAGGTTTGTCTGTCTGTTGGAGTGGGTGACAAGAAATTTCTCGTTCAGAAAAAATTATTTTCGTGCAATTGAAACGAATTGTCGGCAGAATTCCAGTCAGAATATGAAAAGATTAAAATAGGCAGAACGAAACATTGCGCTTTTGCAGGGAATATTTATCTACAATTAAAAAGATGGAGAACTCAAGAAAAAAATCATTGGCATCATATCGGACAATTTGAGCCATGACACTGTGGCCGTTTATAAGTAGCAGAACATAATTTTTAATTAAGCATTTTAAAAGCAATATCAGTGGCATTACCATCCTTGCGGTGATTGTAATGAAGCACCTTCTGAAAGATGATCGCGATTTCAGAATAAGAGTAAACATTAACAACTCAGACACTTTATTTCATAAACTTTGTGTAGCAGTACATGTTAAAGTAATATCTAATTACTAATTATTACACACTGGTGTCATTCAAATGCGTTGATATTAACTATTTTTTGAAACATTATTATCAAACGTAATGTAAAAAATAACTAGTTAACTTCAATTGAATTGGTTCTGAAAAGTCTTGCGGTTTCTTATAAAATATTAAAAATTACTTTTAACTAATAATTTTCGTCATTGCTGTCCTCCAGCGTGAATAATTTATCAGTAGGTAAACATTTTTTTAAATGACTGTATAAAGAAGTTAATGATTTTACTATTTTTATTAAAGAAACACAGCTTTTCTTAACATGATCTGTAGAAAAGAATGTCTATATGTTAAAAAATGAATGAATTGTCCCAAATTGTGAATAGCTGAAACAAAATATGAGACTCGTTTCTCAAGCCACCTTTACAAGACTCCACTTTATTTTCTCAAACCCATACTAATACTTAAACATCTTTAAAATTCACCTTTAGCACTTTTTATTACCTTTGACGGTAACATAAATAATTAAAAATAATAAGCGGTATTATAATAAGCGAAGACAGAGAAAACCGCTAGTGCACAGCGCTAAATTAAGTTCTATTCAATATTAAGCATCCCTTCATTTGGTTTCCCAATTTGGCATCTTCTCATTTCGGTTATTTTGGTTCTTAAGTTTTTTCGTGATTGGAATGGGGGTTTTTATAAATGTTGAAAATTAGATTATTCAGTATTCATTAGCAGAAAATGGAATTATGCCCAACTCTCGGTTTAGTGATAATGCAGGGGTTGCCACGCACTAATTTGTTACTAAATCGAGGGTACAGATGCGTAAACCGTCAGGGCCGCATGAAACGTTTCCAATTGGAATGCAGAATATTGTGCAATATAATCGACTTAGTACCCACCTACACTCCCTTTCCACTACGTTGATTGTGTTTTTCAAGCAAGAACCTCAGCAAAATTTCTTAAAAGAAATTTTTTAAAAGAAAAATTTCTGAATTGAAAAGAGAGAATATATGCCTTTCCTGTCGTCTCTATCACAAAGATAGTGCACGGTGCAAGATATGCAAAATATCACGGTGCATAGCTATTCCTGTTTTCATAGTTTTCCTAAGAACCTATTCCCCTAGTTGCAAGCCTCGTCAGGACCTCTTTTCAACTCATCGCTCCCTAAGTCATTTATGGATATACCTTTCTTGCATGTCACATCCGCGAGTAGTCATCCCGCGGAACAGCCTTACCCAGCTGTCATTTCGCAAGGGAAATATTACGACGTCGATGCATAAGCATGGAAGCGTCTCTACTTCCCGACCATTACTTCTCCTGCCTAAATATTAAGACAATGACACAGTGACATCAACATGCAAGCTTTCCCCGGATATTGATTTGGTAGCGAAATAGTACGAATGCGACACAGCAGAATTTAGCGAGGACTTCTTCCGGTTTTCTTACGCGATTATCATTTTCCAATGCAAGATATTCGGACAACTACACAGTGGCATCTGAGGGCACTCGATCTCCAGACACCACCTATTCATGGAAACATTAAGATCTCGATACAGTGACTTCGATGGACGAATTTTACCGGACATCTCTTACCCTCCAAATTAATTAGACACTGTAATAGTAGCATACCCAAGAAAGTTCTTTAAGGGCCTCTCTTACCCAGAGAAATATTGCGACCTTGACTCAGTAGCATCGGCTGGCAAGCCTTTGTATGAAGGTCTTACTATTTCGCTAGGGTAGTAAGAACCTGAAATGACATGCGCAGTCAAGACTATTTCGTTGATGCATCTGTGCCAAGGTCCTAATATTTCGCTCAGGAAGTGATGTTTAGGTACGAATCTACAGACGACGCCGCTCCGTCATCAGGTAATGTATTGTAACCGCCAACTTTTGTCTCATTTAACTTAAAAATTTGTTAATATAATAACCTAATAGTATATTATGCATCAAGAGGATGCCCTTCACATTTCTTTGACTAGAATGATGTTTTCAACACTCGTTATCGGCTGGGCCGCCTGCGGCGCCCTCGCCTGTCACTCGTGCTGAAAACATTATTCTAGTCAAAAAAATGTAGCATCCTCATGTTGCATACGATAGTTTTTATTCCCAATGCACGATTTGAGCGTTTCTCGAAAAAATATTATTATTAATAGATAGTAAGATAACGGTAAAAACTCAAAAAACGACTAAAAACAATAAAATATCTTACAAAAAACGTGTTCATTGGCGCGCTCATGTACTTTTGTGAAGTTAAATTGAAGAGCGCCAGAGAGAGAGAGAGAGAGAGAGAGAGAGAGAGAGAGAGAGCAAATGATGCACATAAAAA
>JAAAKG020014131.1:0-20778 GCA_010014905.2 Druon quercuslanigerum | reverse complement strand
CTCAAATTCTGGAAAAAAAATTTTTTTTATAGTACGCGAGTTTATTATAAATAATTTTTTTTCAGTTTCTATAAATTCAAATAATATGTTTAATTTAGAAAGCTTTGAACAATTATATTACAACATATTCTTAAATATATTCACAATCGAATAATTAAATAATTAAATAATAATAAAAACATATTATTTCTTGAATTTGTCTTTAAAAGTCTAGGAATTTGAATAGTAATTCAAACAAATGTTTATTTAATCTTTTTATATTTAAAATTGGGTACATCTTTATGCACAATTAATGTGGGTAATATATATCAAATTCAATTTAAACTATTTTAAATTTAGATTTTAACCAAAAATGGAATAGTTAAATTTTCAGTTAAAAAATTAATTTTCCACACAAAAAAAAACAGTTTTTAAACAGTATTTTAAACTAATAAGATACATTTTGAACAAAAATTTTAGCTTTCAACCAAGTAGTTTTCTGGAATATTTAAATTTTCAGTTAAAAAATTAATGCTCAATCACGAGATGCATTTTTAACAATAATAATAGAATAATCCATTGGAATAGTTACATTGTAAAGTGAAAGAATAATATTTTTTAACAAAAAAAAATATTTAAAAAAGTAAATGCAATTTCAAACAAAATTATGAATTCTCAAATACAATAATGGAATATTCAATCGAAATAGTTACACTTTCAGTTGAATAGTTTAATGAATAGTTAGATTTTCATGTGAAAAAATTAATGTTTAACCAATGAGATGAATTCAATAATAATAATTTGTAACAATAAAAAATTTAATACAAAAAAAACATAGTTATATTTTCAATCAAAATTATGAATTTTTAACTAAAAGTATGAATTTTTAAATCAAATAGTTTAGTATTAAAGAAAAAAGAAGAATTTTCAACGAAGAAAATTAATTTCTACCAAAAGACGAATTTTCAATTAAAAAATATAATTTTTAAACTAAAAATTTCATAGTTAGAATAATTAATCTTCAGCCAAAAAGAGAAATTAGTAACCAAAAAGAAAACGAATTTTTAATAAAATAGATAATATTTTAACCAGAGATGAATTTTCAATTAGGAATAATAATTTTCTATAAAAAGAAATAATTCTGAAATAAAATAATTTTCAACAATATACTTGAATTTGAAACTAAAAACGATCAGTTTTAAGTAAAAAATAAAATAGTTTAGTTTTCAGTTTAAAAATTAATTTGAAATAATAAAAAAAAATTTTTGACAAGACAGTTAAATACAATAATATAAAGTTACTTTTACACATAAATAATTATTGTTTATTTTTACGTTTTCCAGGTAGGATAGACACCCTGTTATCAAAAAAAATTGTAAGATTAAACCAAATTGCTTTCGCTGGAAGTTTGCATCGATAGAAATTCTAGATTATACTTAATCCTGATAAGAAACCTGTGATATAGAATTACAAAATATATACATCGACTAACCTTTTGCAATTGTATACACTGGACCGCGTTTGCCATTTTTTAAAATCACTGTATGAATTAAGGAAACTCAAAAATTAGCACCAATATTTGCACATTTTCAAATTATAATTCCATTTCAGGGATTATTTCACAAAGTTGAAATATAGATTATGTACATTGGTTATAATAATTTTACGAGACAAATGTGAATTGTCCACTTAAAATTAAAACAGCTGATGATTGAATTTTATTTCGATTATGATTTAAATTCGAATTAGGCTGTTCTAGATTATCAAACTAAACTAAACGCACATTAAATTACGTAAGTGTATTATACAGAAGTAAGTGTATACAATATCGATTTAACAACGTTTGAAAGTCGTTGATATATTTAAATTATTTTTTTGTACTTTGGATCGAACAGTGTTTTATAAAGAAAAAATTATTATTTTTTCTTACAGTAACTAACTCTACGAACACTGTCAATTTATTTATTTTTGTGATATATCAAATTTCAATTCTCTATGTACTTGAAAATTTCCATTACAGACTTTTGAACACAAATTTGTTTGTATTTATTTATTTGTCATAGACTTAAAAAAATTCCACTTTCGAAAACAATTTCCAAAAACTACTTTCAATTAATTTTGATTATAATTTTAAGATTCCTACAAAAATATATTGTACACAAAGTATACTGGTTATATTTGATTTTAATTTTACAAAAAGAGATGAACTGTTAATACTTTAAATACAAATAATGAAGCTTTAAAGTAAAGGGGAAAAGTTTTCAACCAGCAAAGATAAATTGTCAACCAAATTTTCGAATTTTTAAAACTGAAAAGACTAAAGTTCAATTAAAAACAATTGTATTTACCCAAATAGTTAAATCTTCAATCCAAAAACACGATTTAACAAAAAAAGTGAATTCACAACAAAAAATTTTATAGATGATATTTCAACAAAGTAAAAAAGATTTTAATTTTAAATAAAAAATAAAATAATTTATTTTTCAACAAAAAAAGACTTTTGATTAGAGAAAAAAATATCAACCGAAATTGTTAAATCTTCATGCCAAAAAGGCGAACTATTTACAAAACAGTTGATTTTTAAACAAACAATTTTAATCAAATAGTTGAATTTCCTATTAAAACAATAGAATTTATAACCCAAAACATCAAATTATCCACGTATCAGTTGAAAATTAAATGCAAAAAGACGAATTTTCTACACAAAGGTTAATTGTCATCCAAGTAGTTGAATTTTGCACTCAAAACGATTAATTTTTAACAAGATAGTTATGATTTCAAACAAAAAGATGAATTTTTAACTAAAAAAATTAATTTTTCATGAATAAGTTGAACTTTTAAGTAAGTATTTGAATTTTAAATTGAAAAGGTTAATTTTTTGAAAAAAAGAGGAATTTTTATCCAAAAAAGTTAACTTTTCCACTAAAAACAACCAATTTTCAAGTAAAAATGAAATAGTTCCATTTCAGTTTGAAAAATTAATTTTTACCCAAAAAGAAAAAGCGATTTTTCAACCAATTTTTAACCAGTAAAGATGAATTTTTAAAAAAGAATGTAGAACTTGAATTATTTGACTTAAAATGATCGATTTTTTTGTCAAAAACGGGATGAGTTAAATTTTCAGTTGAGAGAAGTAATTTTTTTTAAATACGAATTTTCGACGAAATAGTGACATTTGCAAGCAATAAAATGAGTTTTTATTAAGATAGTTCGATTTCCAACCAGAAAAGATACATTTTGGACCAAAAACTTGATTTCTTAATAAAATAGTTCAATTTTCAACCAAAGAAAGAAGAAATGAACTTTAAGTGTAAAGTATTCTATTATATTCCCCATGATTATATAATTTGTGTTTATATTTTGAATATCCTCAACCAGAATATTTTTCACAGGGCAAAAACAATATTTTAATCAAAAGAATAATTGTTTCATTGTATGTATTCTCTAATTTTTGTGGAAAATACTTAAAATATCGTTTTTAATATTCCTTTTAGAATATATTTTGCATAGGAAAAATATTGAAAAATATATTTTCTGAGTATGCACAATTATGTATGGTCGAAATAATATCAGTATACTTTGTCTACAATATATTATGAGTACAATATATATTTGCGCAGGAACAACGTTTTCCTGTTTTATTCCTAAAGCAATTTTGCACGAGTTGATTTTTTTTTATTTTAGACTAGTATGTATTTTGAGTTTTGTGCAATTCCTTCATTTCTTATTTTACTTAAAAGATATTTATTAAATATTCGAGATTTGATTGGACAAATCACATTTCTCTGCAGTTTGCACCGTTGGAACCAAAAGGCCTTACGAATAAATGAAAATCTTAACTTTTGGTTTGATAAAATGTAATTATGAAGATATGTCGACATTAAAAAAATGCATTACTTGCATTAAACTAATGATTATTTTACTTTCACATTTAAAAGTTATTCTCAAGGCCCTTCGGAATTATTGTCGCTCGAGGAGCCTGCGTAGGAACAATTGCTTGAGTAACCACAATTAATTATTAACGAGCGATAGAATATCATGAGTTCTTAAATTAACAGGATTTGAAAATAACCCATTATTGATTAAAACAAAATTTTTATGTGTTTTTGTTACTAAAAGACATTAAATAAGTTTCAATTAAGGCCTTGAAACACAAAAAATAATTATGAATACAAAAAAAATAAAAATAGACTTTAATCTTTTAAATCGAGCATGAGAATATGCTCGAGAATATGCTCGATCTTTATATGCTTTGAGAATTTAATGAGCATTTATAACCTTTTTGAATTAGGATATTAAAAATCGTATTTCTATCTTTATCAATATTAATTACATTATTTAAATATCGCGGGAAAGTTTATCGCTTCAAATGGGAAATGGCGCTTAATTAAAATTTTAAAAGAAGTGAAAGTAATAGAAAACATATTATCCATATTAAACAGTCCCTCAGGCAGATGTATTTTCAAATTAAAAAGATAAATTTTAAACCTATGAAATTAATTTTTAACTAAAAAGATGAATCTTCAACCAAAAATATGAATTTTGAACCAACTAGTTAATTGAATTTTCAACCCAAAAAAATAATTTTCTATCAAAAAGCACTCATTTTCAACAAATTACATGAATTTTCATTCGAAAAAGATCAATTTTCTACCAAAATTAGAAAAGCTAAGAAATTACAAAAATAAATTTTCAACTAAAAAAAATTTAACATAATGTTTTGTTTCGTCCAAGGAAATTATTTTGTAACCAAAAATATTAGTATTAAATTTTCAGTTAAAACAATCAATTTTCAACAAAAAAATGAATTTTCCACAAAATAATTCTAGTTTAAACCCAAAAGAGGAATTTTCTGCCAAAAATATATAGTTCTACTTGCAGTTAGAAAAGTAAATTAAAAGAAAACGAGTTTTCAGCAAAATTAATTAATTTTCACCTGAAAATATAAATTTAAAAAAAATTTAACTAGAAACGAGCTTTCAGACAAAAACATGTATTTTTAATCACAGTGATGAATTTTTAACCAAAAATATAAATTTTTTATCTAATAGTGGAACTTCTAACCCAAAAGATTAATTTTCTATAATATAACGAATTTTTAAGTACAAAATATATTCTTTTCGAATCAAAGAAATGAATTCCTAAAATAATAGAATAGTTCAATTTTTTAAACAGCAGAGCATTTTCTAGAGAAAAAGATGATATTTCTATCAAAAAGGCAAAGTTTTCACAATAAATGGAATTTTCAACCAAAAATGATAAATTTTCAAATAAAAAAAATGAATTTTTAACCAAATACGTGAATTTTCAACTAAAAAGATAACTTTTCAACCAAAAAATGAATTTACCACAAAATACTTCAATTTTAAACCCAAACGATGAATTTTCTATCAAAAAGATTCAGATTGAATAAAACATAAATTTTCAACTAAAAAAAGGTAAATTTACAAATCAAAACTAGAATAGTTCAATTTTTAGTTAGAAAATTAAATTTAAAAAAATAGTTTTCAGCAAAATTAATTAATTTTCAACTGAAAATATAAATCTAGCAAAAATGGAATAGTTACATATTAAGTTTAAAAAATTAAAAAATCACAATGATCAATTTTTAACCAAAAATATAAAATTTTGATCAAATAGAGAAATTTTCAACCTACAAGAAAAATTTTCTATAAAATAAAACCAATTTTTAACTACATACTTTGTTTTCCAAACAAAAAAATGAATTCTTCACAAAAAATAAAACAGTTACATTTTATACAAAACAGAAAATTTTTAACGAAAAACATTACATTCATGTAAAAAAGGTAAATTTTTTATAAAAAATGGAATAGTCCATGTGAATTTTCAAAAAAAAGATCAATTTTCGACCACAAATAAAATACCTAAATTTTCAGTTAATAAAATAAATTTTCTACGAAAAAAGAAATGAGTTTTCAACAAAATAGTTCAATTTTCAACCAGAAAAATCAATTTTTAATCAAAAAGATGAAGTTTTAACTAATGAGAGTAGTCTTCTACAAAAAATATGGATTTTCAACAAATAGTTGAATTTTCATTCAAAACAGACCAAAATAGACAAATTTTTAACAAAGTACATGAATTTTCAACCAAATATTTGATTTTTTAAAGAAGTATCCAAACAAAAAGAGGAAGTAGTAACTAAAAAACTTAAGATTCTCCCACAAATTCGAATTTTCAATAAAATTCAGGAATTTTTAAACTAAAAATTTGAATTTGCCACTTCAGAAGATAAGTTTTGAACCAAACATGTACGAGTTAAATTTTTATTTATTATAATTAATTTTCAACATAATAATTAAAATTGAAACAAAAAAAAGGATTTTCAACTAAAATGACGAATTGTGAACTAAATCAATTTATTTAAAAATTGTTCCACTTCCAACTAAGTAGATGACTTTTTAACCTAAAAGGATAAATTCTCAACGAATATTTGATATTTCAACCAAAAAGGATTTTAATTTGATATAAAAATTAGTTAAATTTAACAAAAAAGATTTTCGACGAAATAGTTTGAATCCTCAACCAAAAGAGATTAATTTTCAACCAAATAGATGCGATTTTTAACCATAACAATAAAATTAAGTTCAATTTTAGTTTTTCTGTCATTTTAAAAAAGTATAAGTTTATTTCACTCTAGAATGTTTTTGTAAAATTTGACGTAGCAATTATGATATATCCTTAAATGCTCTGTTCCAGCTTAAATGCTGAGCATACTCTCGAGAGCATTTGCTCAATATAAATTCTTGGGCATTTAAGAGCTCTAACAGGAATGTCCTCGATGATTAATTTTTTACCCTGCTCTCCTATTGAAATTTGGAAAAAAGCCTCAATAAAATTCAAAGAAAGATCCCAGTAAAGAGAATCTCAAACCCTGTTAATAAAGTCTTACAATAAATGTATCCAAGATCCAAGCCATCAAACTTGACATCATTCAAATATCCTAATTCCTATCCTCACACTATTTTTTCCTGAACCCCATCTCTTAATACTTTCATCCCTATAAATTTTCGCCGACATTCTGAAAATTCCCTTCAGGAATTTGTGGAACGTAAAGGTTTAAAATAGCCATTGCCGGCAGAACCAAGATGCGCAGGCCAACTTTGATGAGCAGAAATATCTTTGCAAATTTTCCCTGGTGCCATATCTTCCGGACAAACACACTGGAGCTGCATTCTATAAACTGTCATTTGTCCGAGAGGAATTTTTACATTTTCTCTGTCAATAGCTTCTTCAAAAAATTTGTAATCAAAACCTCGTTCAACGAGACATTCCTTCACATTAATATCGTACTCTGCGAGTTGAAGTTTTCTTCCCAGGTCTTCTTCCTTCCGTCGAATGCAGTCCAGGTCCTGCTGAAGAAGAACAATCGGAGTTTCGGTCGCCGGCAGCCAATAAGTCGAGAATAAAAGGTCAATCGAACGTTTTTTCGAAGACTTCAAAGAAGGAAGCAAAATCCCAGTAGGTGGTTGTCTCTGGACTCCTGTCGCGATATTTCTAAAACCTTTGCCTGAGAACCTTTTGCGAATTCGCTTTGTTCGATAGAGTTCCTTCTGTTCTTCTTGCTCACTTTTAAGAACAATTTTCTTCTTCTGCAGCGATTTCTTCCCTGGAATCTTTTCTTGCGGTTTCTTCACTAGCTTAATTGTTCTCTCATTTTTTCCATTCTGGAGAATTATAGGTATTTCCTTCTGGCCCAAACTTTTTTCTGCAGAAGCTTCCTTCCATGAAGTTTTTTTAGTTTGTCTAGTCTCCCTTTTCCGTTTATCATCAGACACTTCCTCTGGATCGTCAGTAAAGTCCACGTCTTCAGACATGCTGAAATAATCAGAGTCCTCGTCAAGAGAATTCGACCTATTAACAGGTTCCAAAGAATAATATCTTCTCGTTTGACCATTCGTGTAATCCATACTAGGATCGAGTTTATTTTGCACGTCGTTCGTGTCGTTATTGACCTTTGGAATATTTTCACTACGCTGAGCACGAATTTCCGATTGCGGCAAATCCAAACGCTCGGTTCCATCATCATACAAAACGTCGTATACTTTTTTTGGACGCATACTCTCCCATTTATCCAAACCTCTCAACTCCTCTGCAATATTCATTGCATCCGGAACTTTATCCTCAAAGTTTAAAATCGCCGGTTCCTCGTCTCTGTAATCTTCAAGATCGTACTTATCATCCCTTTCCTTAAAAAAGTCGTCATCAAGCTCATATTTCTTCTCTGGCTCGATAACTGTCCCAAGTTTTGGCGATCGCTCCGCAACATCTTCGTTTTCAATCAATGATTCATCCAAGGGATAATTTTCGATATAATTTTCAGCAGCTTGACGAGGATCGAAGGAATGGTTAAATTCTAGTTGTTTCCAGTCTTCGGAGAAATATAATGAAAGCCCGGGAGGACCGACATGTTGGCTGAATGCGTATAAGGAAGAGGTGAGAGTGGAATTGAAACGAAGTTTACAGAGATCGGCTCGCATTTGTGAATTGGTATTCTGCCCTTTAAAAAATTGGTACTTTTCTTTTGAGCCTTCGTGTTTTAGACAATCGGCTGACCAGTGGAGAAACCAATCATTTCCGAATCCTTGGACCGACAATGATAATCCAGACATCTGTGCACTCATGCTGTCTTCCACTGGCTCTTCGAGGAGTGGCTTTCCCGTTTTTCCATTCAGGATTGTCGCCACTGTGTAATAATATACTGGAATTCCTGGACCTATATGGTGTTTTACCATAAAATCTGGGACGTTGTCGTCATCGTAATATCCTGGAATTGGAATGCTGATTACTTCGGAGTTCGGGACTGTGTAGTTCCAGATTTGCTGAAAAGATTTTCCATCGTAGGCGACGATTGTTGAATTAAACATTGCGGCTACGATGTCTTCTGTTCCGTCGAGAGTTATGTCAACGAGAATTGGAGAAAGTAGGACTCCTTTCCCTGCACTGTGATGAAGCTTTTGCAACTTCTGAAAAGAATTCAAGTTGGTATTTCAACTCTTTGAACTTTCCCTTAGATCACACCCATAAACTACGTTACCAATTTGGGCTTATTTTTGACTCCCTTCCTCAAATTTTGAACAAAATAGTTAAATTTTCAACCACAAAAGATGACTTTTCTATTTAAAAGATGAATTTTCTATTCAAAAGAATGAATTTTCTACCCAAAAAGTTGAAATTAACAAAATATTTGAATTTCTAATCAAATAGCTGACCTTTTAACCCACGAAGATGAATTTCCAATTAAAAAAGATAACTTTTCAACCAAAAATGAAACAGTTAAATTTTTGAGTAAAAATCTAATTTCTAACAATAACAAAAAAACAAATTTTTCACCAGTTTAATTCTATGAAAAAATATGAATTTTTAACAAAGAAGATTAAGTTTCTATTCAAAAAGACTAATTTTCAACAAAACAGTTGAGTTTTCGACCAAAGAAGATAACTTTAACAAAATAGTTGAGTTTTTAACATAATAAGTAAAACTTCAAAAAAAAGTTAAATTTCGAACGAAAAAGCTGAATTTTTAACCCATAAAGAGTAATTTTGAACCAAAAATGGATTATTTAAATTGTAACTTATAAAAACTACTATTTTAACATAAAAAAAACTAATTTGCAATTAATTGAATTCAATGAAAAAGATGATTTTTTCAACAAAATAGTTGATTCCTCAAATAAAAAGATAAATTTTCAACAAAAAAGATTAATTTTCTACTAAAAAAACCAATTTTCAACAAAAATAAATTTTTTCAAGCTAAATTCGAATGTTTCAGAAAATAGTTGACTTTAAAACTGGCAAAGACAAACTTGGAACCGAATAGTTAAATTTTCAACCGAAAAGATCAATTTTCGACCCAGAAGATTAATTTTCTTCTAAAAAAGACGAATTTTCAACAAAAACTTTGAATTTTCTACCAAAATAGTTTACTTTTCAACCCAAAATAAAATAATTGTCTACTAAATTCTTGGATTTTGGGCCAAGAAGTCCAATTTTCTATAAAACAGTGAGATTTTTAACCCACTAAGATGAATTTTCAATTAAGAAAGATATTTTTTCAACCAAAAATTGAACAGTTAAGTTTTCATGTAAAAAAATTACTTTTCAACAAACTAAAAAACCAATTTTCAACCAGTTAGATTTAATGAATAAGATGATTTTGTAACAAAATAGTTGATTCCTCAACCAAAAAAATTAATTTTCAACAAATAAGATTAATTTCCTTTTAAAAAACATGAATTTTGAATAAAAAATATAATTTTTCAACAAAACAGTTGAGTTTTCGACCAAAAAATATAACTTTCACCAAATAGTTGAGTTTTCAGCAAAATAAGTAAGCTTTCAGAAAGAAGTTCAATTTCTGAACAAAAAGTTAAACTTTTAATCCAAAAAGATTAATTTTCAATTAAAAAAGAAAAATTTTCTACAAAAGTAAAGTTTTCAAGCTAAAATTCGAATGTTTCAGAAAATAGTTGACTTTTAAATAGGCAAAGATGAAGTTTTAACCAAATAGTTAAATTTTCAAATAAAAAAAGATAAGTTTTGAACGAAAAATTGAATGGTTTAAGTAATTTTTTACAAAAACTTGAATTTTCTACCAAAAATACTATTATTCCAATTTTCAAATTTAAAAACTTGGATTTTTAACAAAGTAGGTCAACTGTATTTGTAATTTTATTTTTATATTTTAACATATTGGTTAGATATGAATAAATAAATAATTTTTAATTATAAGTTAATAAATATATTTTTATATAACATTTTTTAAATTAATGTATAAGTAGTTTAATTTTGAACCAAAAAAGTTCAATTGTTAACCAAATAGTTAAATTTTCAATTAAAATGATGACTGAGTCTTTAACAAACAAAATGATTTATTTACAAAGTTATTCAACTAAAAACAAAGTAGTTGATTTTTCAAAATAAATAACTAAATTCTGAGTGAAACGAGCATTAGTTGATACGAAAGAGTGTGAAATCTGACAAACAAATATATATCATAATTACTACATATATTTTTACAAAAAAAAATGTAAAGTGAAATAAATACATACTTTTTTAAATTACTCAGTTGCTACAGATCAGGTTGAAGTTAATTTTATCACGGTTAAAATCGCAACTATTTTGTTGAAAATTTATCTCTTTTGGTTGAGAATTCAAACTATTTTGTTGAAAATTAATTGCTTTAAATGAAAATTTAACTCATACATGTTTGGTTCAAAATTGAATTCAAATGTTTGGTTAGAAATTCCTGTTTTTTATCGAAAATTCGAATTCGTGGGAGAATATTTAAACTTCTCGGTGACTAGTTTCTTTTTTTTTTGTTAGAATTTTCTTTAAACATTCAAATATTTGGTTGAAAAATCCTGTATCTTGTTAAAAATTTGTCTATTTTGTAGAAAAATCATCTTATTGGTTGAAAATTAGTTTTTTCTTATTTAGAATTAATTTTTTTAAACTGAAAATTTAAGTGTTCTATTATTTGGCGAATATTTATCTTTTTTTATAGAAATTTAATCTTCATGGTTGAAAATTATACTATTTCGTTGAAAATTGACATTGATTTTATGTAAAATTTAACTATTTACTGAACATTTAATCATTCTATTTTTAGTTGAAAATTTATCTGTTTTAGGTGAAAATTTAACTATTTGTTAAAAATCCGTCTTTTTGCAGAAGATTACTCTCATTAGGTGAAACCTCATCTTCTTCGTTAAAAATTATTTTGTATGGTTGAAAATTGAACTTTTTTATTAAAAATTCGATTCTTTTTTAGTTAAAAACTTATTTTACTAGCTGAAAATTTACGTATTTTATTTTTGATTGAAAATTTATCTTTTTAGTTGAAAAAAGTTGTAAACATTTACCTTTTTTATAGAAGTGTATTCTTTTGCTTTCAAAAAAAATATTCTGCTTTGTAAAAAATTTAACCATGCTAACTTTTTATTAATAATTAATTTCTTTAGTCCAAAAAAATATATTTAGTTGAAAAATCTTTTTTTTTTTATAGAAAACTCATCTCTTGGGTTTTAAAATTCCACTATTTGCTCAAAAATTCATATTTTTTGTTGAAATTCATCACTGTGATTAAAAATTATTTTTTATTCTTCGTTTTAGTTAAAAATGAATTAATTTTCGCTGAAAACTCGTTAAAAAATTTTTTAAATTGGATTTTCTAACTGTAATTTCAACAATTCTAATTTTGGTTTGTCAATTTTTTTCAGTTAAAAATTTATACATGTTATTGAAACTATCTTTTTTGGCAGAAAATTCATCTCTTGTGTTTCAAATTGAATTATTTTGTTGAGAATTCATTTTTATGGTTGAAACTTCATTCTTCTAACTGAAAATTTAATTTTTCTACTTTAGGTTAAAAAATCATTTTTGTGGATGAAGAAAAACTATTTTGTTAAAAATTCGTTTTCTACTGGTTGAATAATTATTTTTTTTAAATTTCAATTATTGTAACTTTGGTTGAAAATTAATCTTTTTTAGATGAAAATTCATGTATTTTGTTGAAAATGAGTCGTTTTTGGTAGAAAATTAATCTTCTGTGTTGAAAATTCAATGAACTATTTGGTTAAAAGTTCATTTCTTAGGTTCAAAATTGATTTTTTTTTCATTTAAAAACTCCGCCGCTGCCTTAAATTGTTAACGTACTTTATGAACGGCCCCTTATTAACTAAATTTAAAAATAAAGTACTTACAAACTCTCCGTGCATTAGTTTAGACTGAGGCACAACATATAGACCTCCTGATTGTTTCTGACTGTTTGTGACCATCACGAAAATATTCTCGCCATCCGGATGAACCAGAACTTGTGGCGCAACGAATAATTCCTCAGTTTCCGGTAAACCGGCATTGCGAACAACTTTTCCGGTTTTCCCGGAGATGATTACAACTTCGGAAAGACGTTTTTCATCAACTTGAAGAATATGTGAGGCGACTACATCTCCAATTTTATCGTCATCAATATCAGCGATGAATTTAGCGTCATAGATGTTCAACAAATCACCACGTTCTGATGTCGGTAGTTCTTTCTCTTCCCGTGGCATTTCCCAGATACTTTTTCCATCCCGACCATTCACTGCATGCAAAATTCCTCCACGTCCGGAAATAATACAATCTTTGGTAGAATCGTCATTTAAATCCAGACTGCAATCAACGGAAAATATTGCGTGGCCAGTCCAATGGGTCCAGATTGTTTCTCCAGAGTTTCCATCGAGAGCAAGAACCCCTCCGAAACAGGGTTTTTGGTCTTCGAAGTAGAGGGTGCAATAGTAATCCGGAGAATCCACTGCATCCAGTCCTTAAAAGTTTTATACAATATTAGATAAATTTAATAATGGTTTTTATAATCTTGCTTTTCAATAAATAATAAATCAGGAAACATAATCACCTTGGCAATGATAATGGATGACCAAACATAAAAATAAATAACAAAACGAAACAAAGATCTGTAAAATAAGAAAGCAAGAAAATTAAATAATCAAAATTATAAGAAATGTGTCAACATAACAGGATCAGGGTGGCCATTTTCACCACGGAAAATTTTTTTTGGTAATTTCGCGCATCGCAAACGTTTTGCATAGGCACTGAAATTAAAAATTGAAACTCTTAAAAATGAAAATTATTTCATTTGTAGTAATATTTGTATTTACACACTCAATGATTTACACGTATAAAATTAAAGCTTTTAACACTTTTCCCGGGGAACAATTTTAAATTAAATGCCATTAAACTGCAAAATGCAATATTTTTATTTTAATGAATTGAATAGCTCAAAGATTTATGGTTAAAAAAGAAATATTAGAAATAAAACATGTTTCTAATGCAGTACAAAATTGAAAAAAATTCCCTCCTTTCATATAAATAGTAAAAAAACATAATTTGCTCTCCGGCAACGCAATAAAAATGTTAAAAAGAAAAAAAAACTGCTCAATGAAAATGTGTTAAGCAAAATAAGTGCCACTACCAGTTTAGAAAAACTTAAATAGCCTTCGAACTCGATAAAAATCTTAAAAGCAAAAAAATGTGTCTCTCTCAATCAAGAAAAAAAATACCTATTATAATTCATAAAAAGATTGAGAATAAAAAGTTGCCTCATTTAACTCAATAAAAATGCTTAAGAGAAAAAATGGCGTCTTCAAAATCATAAACAAAAAGAAATAACCAAATTTTCATTCCTTCAAGCTTTATAAAAATATTAAAAAGAAAAAATAGCTTTTCCCAATTAGGAAAAAATTTAAAACCAAAATTTTCTCCCTTCCACTTAAATAGAAATGGTAAAAATAAAAAAATCCGTTTTTCCAGCTCGATAAAAATCTTCAAAATATAAAATGTTGAACTGCCAATTCAACAGAAATTAAAAACTACAATTTCCTTATTTCAAAGTGAATAATAATGCTAAAAATAACAAAGTTGCCCACATGCAACTTAATAAAAGTATTTAAAAAATTTCCTCTTCAAATTCGGGAAAAAATAAAACACAAAATTTTCGTCGCTTTCTTTAAAATTAAAATTGTGAAATTGAAACTTTTTCTTACAAATAAATCCAATTAATAATTGTTCAGTTTTTATTTACACATCAAAATTGAACTGTTTCATTAACAAATGAAAAATTTTTTAATTGAATAAATAAAATTGTAAAGTTCAAAGTTTAAATTTATCACTTCGAAATCTTAACAAATAAAGAAATCCTTTTTCAAACAATTCAGTTGCAAATTGTTTGATTGAAATTTTTTTATAACTGCTCATTTTAAAAGAACAGTAAAATATTCCTAAATATTAACCAAGGTTTCTGTTTCTTTAATCAAAAATTTTAAATTTATCTACTAAGGCTTTCAAATTGAAACAGTTCAATTTTCAAGCTTTAAATTGTGCAAATTATTTAATTTTGAACAAATTCAGAATCGTCTTGTAAAATCAATTATTGTTCAATTTATGATACTCGAAATACAGTTCGATTTTAAAAATCATTTATTAATTTATATTCACAGTTCACCGACTTCAAACATATTTTACACACAATTTTCCAGTCCAAAAACTTTTGATTTTTAATTGTTTAAATTCCCTTTTCAATAAAAAACTTGCAAGCCAAAATGACCTCCCTTTCAACTCAATAATCATGTTAAAAATAACAAACTTCCCTGTTCCAATTTAGAAACATTTTTAATCAAAATTTCTTCCCTTCCCATTCTACATAAATATTATAAATAAAAAATGTCCCTCTTCTAACTCAGAAAAAAACTAAATAACAAAATCTCTTCCCTTCCAACTCAAAAACATATTAAAAATGTCCCGCTTCTAATTGAGAAAAGAATAAAAAATAACAAATTTTACCTGTAAACTTTAAACAAATATTAGAAAAGAAAAAAGGGCCCCTTCCAATTCAGAAAACAAAATTTCTGTCTTCCAATTCAATAAAAGAGGTTAAAAATATCATACATCCCTTTTTCATATCAGAAAAAATTGAGAAATAAAATTTCCTCCCTTCCAACTCGATAAAACTCTTAAAAACAAAAAAATCGCCCTCTTCCAGGTCATAAAAAATGGAAACTCAAATATTCAAACTTTCAATTAATTTCGATTAAAATGCTAAAAATAAAAAATAACCCTTCTCGATTTCAGAAAAAAAACTGAAAATAAAGTTACCCAGTAAATTCAATAAAAATTCTAAAAATAAACAATATCCCCCTCCAATTCAAGAAACATTAAAAACAAAAAATTCCTCCCTTGCAAATTAATACAAATTTTTAAAATAGAAAAATTTCGCTCTTTCAATTAAGAAAAAAATTTTAAATAAGAAATTTTTCCGTTAAATTCAATAAAAATCTTAAAAAGAAATAAGTCACCTACTCCAATACAGAAAAAAATTAAAAACCAAAATGTTCTCCCTTTTAACTCAATAAAAATGTTAAAAATAAAAAATTGCCACTGTTCCATTTCATAAAATCTTGAAAACCAAAATTACCTTCTTATCCAATCGATAAAAATTTCTGAAATACAAAATGTCCCTCTGCCAATTGAATAAAAATCTGTTCGTTTTAGAACTGAATAGAAATGTAAAAAATACCCAATTTTCCCGCCATCGACGCAATAAAAATGTACAACACGAAAAAATTCTTCTTTCAATTCAGAAAAAATTAAATAATAAAATTTCTTCCCCTTTTTTTACAATTAGTATTGTGAAATACAACTTTTTTATGCGTAAATACTTTTAAGTTGAATTATTTAAATGTTAAGTAGTTTTATATTAATTATTGTTTACTTGTTATTTATAAATCAAAATGTAACATTTACTTACAAATGTTTTAAAATTCATATGGAACAATTAACAATCCAACGGTCAAAGTTTAAATTTATTACTCTGAAATTTTAACGATTCAAGGCTGTTTCAAAAATTTAGTTTCAAATTCTTCTTAGCTTTTACTATATGATATACACAAAAATGCTAATTTTCAATGAAAAGTGAAATATTGCTAAGTATTACAAAAATTCAAATTGAATGTGTTAAAAAGGAATATTTTAAACTATAACAATGCTTGAATACTACTTAACATTCAATAAAAGAATTAAGTAATGAAATTTATGAATCTAATGATTTTAAAATTATTAAAAAATTGAAAATAGTTTATAAACTAGCAATGGTGTTTTTAGATTTGTTTAACTACTCAGACTCCTGATTTCAAATTCTTCAATACACAATGTTCTCATCTCTAAATTATTTAAGTTTGTACAGTTTAAGAATCGTCTTGTAAAATCAATTACTGTTCAATAGTTAATAGTGGAGTTATAGTTCAGTTTTAAAATTAATTTATTTACTTATGTTTAAAGTAAAATTTTGTATTCAAAACTTTCAAATATGTTTTCAATTTTTAATTGGTGAAGCCTTCAAAACTGCATTTTAAAATTCTGTAAATTGAAAATGTGCGCTCAAAATAAAAAACCTAAAATCTAGATTTGTAAAAGCAAAAAAAAATGGTAGAATTACGCATTGTAAACTCAATGATTTTATAATTGAAAAAATTAATATTATGGAAATTAAAATGACAAAAAAAATTAATTTTCGAAATTTGTGATCTTTTAAGTGACTGGATAGATTTTTTTTCATTTCCCGATTTCTCTCGGTCTAGTGGCCACCCTGAAGAATTATAGTTTAAAAATATAAACCTGTACTAAATCCGACGATGATATCTTCGATATTATCACCGTTTACGTCGTTGCTTCTCAAAGGTGCCTCTGATGTCAATTTTGGAAGAGTTTTCGTCCAAATGATTTTAGAATCGAGAGAAGTACAAGGAATGGCTTTTGTTTTGTTAACATGAGGTTT
Source organism: Druon quercuslanigerum (assembly GCA_010014905.2). Classification (NCBI taxonomy): domain Eukaryota; kingdom Metazoa; phylum Arthropoda; class Insecta; order Hymenoptera; family Cynipidae; genus Druon; species Druon quercuslanigerum. The sequence continues at coordinate 3,450 of JAAAKG020014131.1, read as the reverse complement.
TACATCATTGGTAGATATCCACTTTCTTAAGACAGTAAATGGCATTGGGAATAAATTGGCTGTTAAAGCACAAAGGACAATTAGTCCCAACAAAATAAATAATGCTATCAATCCATAACAAAAAGGAGCCAATAAGACTCTGTAAGGCAAACTGACTCTTTCAGTCATGTGGACACTTTTGACCTTTCTACGGGGTGCCATCAACGGTCTTTTCACGCCGCATTCATCGTCTATTTTCAAAATTCCACTCTTTCCATCACGAATGAAAACCTCGTCGTCGATATCACTCAAATCTTCGTCATCAAAGCTGTCACGAACTGCCAACCGTGGCATTTTATTATGTATCCTAGACATTTTCTGAAAAAATAATAGCAAAGTAAGATTTATATAAATGAGGAGAATTTTACATTGCATATTAAGACAAATTAGTTTATTGATAAATAGTTATAATTTAAATTATACATCTGAGAGAATACAAAATTAGGGTTTCGCATATATTTTTCTACGTATAAATTCTCGTTTGTTAGTTTTTGATAAGTGACAGGTGGCAGTACAGCAATTTATGAGATTACTGAAACCCGTATCGAAAATGAGTTTATTGCATTAAAACACATTAAAAAATCAAACACACATTATGGTTCAAAGATTTTTTTAAATATAAATTTTTTAATGCAGTAATTAAAAAAAGGTTGAATAAAATTTTTGTTTAAATTTAATAGAAATTCTAATGTAGTAACAATTTTTTTTCAAAAATTTAGCATTGCTATTTCGTGAAATTATTATCATTTATTAATCAGGGTGTCTATTGATGCTTTGGAATAAAATTGAAACACATTTCCAGATTTTCTGGGTCAATCGAACAAGTTTTTTCACGTTTTTTTTGTAAACAATATAATAATATAGATAGTTATTAAAAAAATATTGATTTGTGTTAGAAAGATTAATACTGCAACTCTAAAGGTTATTTTAGAATTCAATAATGTTTTTCAATGTCGGACTTCAAGATAAAATTACCATGTCTCTAAAAAATTTGAAGTATTTATTATTGACATATTTGTAAGATCTTTTGAAGTTATTGTAAAATCTTTTTAAACATTTGAAATCTCTGTGAAATATTTTAAAATATTTGTCATATCATGTGCAGCGCCTTTGTGAAATCTTTTGAATTTTTGTGAAATCTTTGTCAAATCTTTGAAATTCTTGGAATGTTTAAAAATCTTTTCAAATGTTTGTAATCTTTCTTTTGCTTGAAATCAATAAATCTTTTGAAATCTCCTAAAATCTTTTAAAACCTTTTAAAACCTTTTAAAAGCGATTAAAATATTTTGAATCTTTGAAATCTGATTGCACTCGCATTTGTGAATCTTCTAAAATTTTTTAAAATCCTTTTAAATATTTTAAATCTTTCTGAGGTCTTTTGAAAACCATTTGAAATCTTAAAAATATTTTTGAATCATTGAAAGCTTTGTGAAATCGCTTAAAATTTGATGAACACGGCTTTGTAAAATCTTTGAAATCTTTGTAAAATCTTTGAAATCTTTGTGAGATCTTCAAAATCTTTGTAACATTTTCTAAACTCTTTTTAAATCTTTTTAAATCTTTTAAAATCTTTAAGAAATCTTCTGAAACACTTTAAAAGCTTTTCCAATTATTTTTAATATTTTGAAATCGGATTTTAATCACTTTGTGAAATCTTCTGAATCCTACTGCAGTGTTTCAAATTCTTGAAACATTTGTGAACATTTTGAAATCATTGTGAAATGTTTGAAATCTTGTGAAATCTCTATGACATTCTTTCTGATGTACAAAGCCTTAGTGAAATCTTTGAAATTCTGTCAAATTTTATAATAACTTTGAAATCGTTGTGAACTCTTTTAAATTTTCTTAAAATCGTCCAAAATATTTTGACACCTTTGAAATGTTTAGAATCTTGAAAAATTGATTATACATGCCCTTGTGAACAGTTTGCAAATCTTGTAAAAATTTAAAAAATCTTGGAATCTTTGTGCCTTTGTAAAATATTTTAAATATTTGAGAAATCCTTGCAATTTTTGAAATTTTTTGAAAGTTTTAAAACCTTTATGAAACCTTTATGAAATCTTTTAAAATTGATTAAAATCTTTGCTTTTTTGAAATATGATAAAATCGACTTTGTAAAATCTTTGAAATCTTACAAAATTTTTTGACATCTTTTGAAATCCTTTGAAACCTTAAAAAAACTTATTGTACACGCTTTTGTAAAAATTTTGTAATTCTTGTGAAATTTTGTAACTCCTTGAAATTTTTGAGGCATTTGTAAAATATATTTTTTAAACTTTTTAAAATTTGGTGAAGTTCTTTGAAACTGTTTAAAGTCTTTTAAATAGACTGAAATCTGTCAAATCTTTTGAAATATGATGTACAACGCCTTTGTGAAATGTTTTGAATCTATTTGTAATCCTTGGAATTTTTAAAATTTTTCTGAATTCTTTTGAAGTATTTAAAAATCTTTGAAATCTTTGAAATGTAAAGTAAACGACTTTGTGAAATCTTCTGAGTCTCTGCCAATTTTTTTAACTCATCTTTGAGATATCACAGAAATCGATGTGCAATCTACATTTTTTTGAAATTTTCGAAAATATTTTTAAACTTTTTGAAAACATTTAAATCTGATTGTATATGCCCTTGTAAAATCCTTGAAATCTTTGTAAAATCTTTTTAAAACTTTTGGAATCTTCTAAAATACTCTGAAACTTATTGAAACCTTTGTGAAATCTTTAAAATTTGATGTACACACATTTTTAAAATATTTAAAATCCTTGAAATAATTAAATCTTCTAAAATATTTTAAAACCAGTGAAATCTTCACAGCGTTTTTAATATGGAAATACTAAAAGATTATAAGAAGTTCTAAGAGATTAAAATTACCCTGCCGTTTTATAAATAACGAATATAAAACAGAAATTAAATTTAAGGTTCTCATGCGAAAATCAAGAATTGATTTATCAAGATAAATCTTCTCAAGTTCCTTAAGGTCGCAAGACACCCTGATTTAATTAAATAAAAAATTATGATTTTTTGCGTATCTTTAGTATAAAAAATATCAGAAAATTCGAGTTTTAATCGCTATGTAAATTCGATTGTGAAAACCATGAAACTTTTCTATTGCAATTCTCTGTCCATTTTCTTTGAACTGGCTTACTTTTTCACATACAACTTTCTTTACCTGATGAATTCAGAAACTTCATATCTCTCGAGAGCGTGTTTGTATTTTTTTAACTCAAAATTGAATTTCTTATCTCAATTTCGGTTAATGTCATTTTGAAATTTTCAAATTTCACATATATTTCCTTGAATGTGGATTACTTAAAAAAAAAACTTTATTGCAGCCATAACAGGGGCGGATCCAGCCAGCTACCTAAGGGGGGGGCGATCGTAGAAATATTATCTTGAAATTCTAAAAAAAAAAAA